>CAKAOI010002500.1:100014-129613 GCA_916701655.1 Sebastiscus albofasciatus
TACAAGGGCACCTGGCAGTGGGTGGGATATATTACACAGCAAGTGAACATTTTGAACTTTGAACTTTGTGACAGTAGTACTGTAACAATACCAGTGTGATAAAATCAGATTAAATTCAGCATCTCATATGTCTTCAAATGAATAACTGTTACATGCCTCCGTTTAGGCCCAAAGATGTTGGACGACCAAAGGCAGAAGTGGCTGCTGACTTCATCAACAGTCGTATCCCTGGATGTAAAGTTGTCCCGTATCCTTTGCAGCAACAGTTTTTTACAGCTCGGTTTAGTTTACAGTGTATAACATATCTTGACCGTGATGATTTTTATTCCTTATTAATAACATGCAGTCACTTTAAAAAGATCCAAGACTTTGATGAATCTTTCTACAGGCGTAAGTGTTTTTTCTTACAACATCTGTGCGTTAGCGGAGCTTATAGCGAGCACCTCAGAGGTTTAAAACACTTTACATCTCTTTGCAGAGTTCCACATCATTGTGTGTGGACTGGACTCCATCATTGCCAGACGCTGGATGAACGGGATGTTGGTAGGAAAGAGAGATTTCAGTGTTCACTTGACATACTTTTGCATATTAGTGTAATCTGTGGTGAGCTATAATTGCCTTCTCTAGATATCCCTACTGAGCTATGACGACGGAGTCCTGGACCCCAGCTCCATCATCCCTCTCATTGATGGAGGAACGGAGGGCTTTAAAGGAAACGCTCGCGTCATTCTGCCCGGCATGACTGCATGCATCGACTGCACATTGGAGCTCTACCCGCCACAGGTGTGTTTTTTTTTTCAATTTATCTTCTAGTTTCACTTTTAAAGATTCATATAAACACGGTAACAAGCGGTTCTTTCTGTTATTAAAAGATGAATAATATGACAGATAGTTAATCAACCTATTCACTTTTTACTGAAGCGTTTCACATCTGCTGTTCGGCTTGTCTTTTGGGTGGGAGAAAGCATCTGTGGTGCACAGAAGGTGATGTTTCACATTTCCATCTGCACCAACAGCTGTTCGCTTAGGGGGGGGAAAAAAGGAAAAGATTTGGGTCATAAACGTAAGCAGTGATAGCTACCAGACTGAACAGACAAAGAAATGGCGTCAGAAAATTAGAGAAAACGAGTCACATACTGACAAGAGAGGTGAAGTGTAAAACCAGCACAGCGGTGACTATTTTGCCAAAAACACTGAAAAACTGAATTATTAAAATATGTAAGAATTTGATGATTCAACTTTTTCACGCAGTTATTTTATAGTTTTTGATATTATAGCTGTCCGGTTTTACTGTGCAGAGCAGAAAAAAATAATTAAAATTAAATTAAATTCATTATTTTTTCCTATCCACAGATTAATTTCCCCATGTGCACCATTGCGTCAATGCCTAGGCTACCAGAACATTGCATTGAATATGCCAGAATCTTACAGTGGCCCAAAGAAAAGCCATTTGGAGGTAAGCAATTTTTTTATTTTTTTTTTTTACTTTAACTCATCTAATCACATTACTTAACTTTCTGCCTGTATACATTATTAAGGCTAACTACAAGGGTCTTTTTCTCACCTAGATACCAGCTTAGACGGAGACAGTCCAGAGCACATCCAGTGGGTGTTTGAAAGAGCCCAAGAAAGAGCTGCAGAGTTTAACATTACAGGAGTGACATACAGACTCACTCAAGGTGAAGTTGTGAATTAAAACACAATCATTTTTTCTGACAACTTTCTCATTATAATTGACAGCCCTCGAGTTCACAAGTATCTATAAATGCGTGCTGGAGTGAAACCGATGACTGTTTTTTTGTGCCACAGGAGTTGTGAAGAGGATCATTCCAGCTGTGGCATCAACTAATGCTGTTATTGCTGGTATGTTTTTGAGCCAGTAGCTGTTGCTGTTGACGGATATTTGAAGACATTTCTGTTATATCTTTGCTGAAATGTCAAAAGAAATAGACCGTTGGCTGAGCCCCCTGTAGCTACTGTTGACTGTCCTGTCAAGCTAGCTGAAAATTAGTTTTTAAAGTTACTATGAGGAACTTTTAACTGGTTATGAAACAGTCTCAATTCAATAGTGATGCCTCTATACGACCTACATAAGTAGACCATCAGCGACCAGCCCGCTGTGGACTGACCCAGATCCGGCTTCGCTGCCGCCTTCGATCTGCAGTCGGAACTCCAGCGGGAGGCGATGAGCTTCACGCCTGGACGAAGCAGCTCCTCCTCCGGCCTGGAGCTGGAGCCCCCGGCCGTATTGCTGGGCCCGCTGGTGGGAAGGGAGGGAGGCACGGGAGAACCAGAACCAGGACTGAGCGGGGAAGACTGTCAGACCCTGCTGCAGTACTAAAGGGACTCTGGTGCTTGAAAACACTACCGCTTTTGTCCACAGGGACCGCCAAAATCAACACAAAATGAAAATTCCTCATAGTAGCTTTAAACTATAGGTCTTCTATTACGCAGACTTAAACAAGAGGAGGCCTCTTATATCTAGCAAACGAGCGTGATTTTGTTGGTTAAAATGATTTCATCAGCTACAGCTAGCTAGCTAGTTATTGCTATTTCCATTACTTGAACACTCTGTCTCTAGTTGAGGTTTTACTGCTACCTACTACTGTAGGTAGTAAGCTAGTTAACATCATTAGCTGGTCAACAAATACAATGTTTAAAGCTGCAGTTGGTAACCTTGAAAAAATACAATTAAAAGTTATTTTTATTAAACTCACTATATCCTTAATGGCATTTGTAAGATTTCACCACGGTCGAATGAAAAACAACCAATCAGAGCCGAGTTGTCTCTGAGCAGCTGTCAATCACTGCTTGCGAAACTCGATCAAACTCGCAAACTAGGCAGTGCTGATCAAATATGGATCAAGATTCTGTTACTGTAATGCCTATTCCTTTTCCTCAGATGTTTTGAGAAATATTTTAGTGTACTGTGTAGCAATAAAATGAGAAAGGGTTGTTAGGCATTGATGTTGAATGGTTAAGGTTAGGATAGGTCGCTGGGCAGCAAGTTATTGGAAGAGTTTTCACATGTTTTCACAACTTGCGGGTTAGCTTCTAGACACGACCATGAGAAAGTTTGTGACCCGGCCACAGTCGAGCCAAAACCAAGCACCCTCCACCGGCCGGAGCAAACTTTCGTATTTTATAGCTAAACAGTACACAACAAGATGTTTCTGAAAACATTTGAGGCGAGATATAGGCATTACAGTAACAGAATATTGATTCATATTTGATCAGCGCTGCCTAGTTTGACAGTTTAATCCGAGTTCGAGCTTTGCAAGTGACTGACAGCTGCGTGAGAGACTCCTCGGCTCTGATTGGTTGTTTTCCTTCGGGCCACGTTGCAAATGCCATTAGGAGCACAGGACGAGGCAGAGGAACATGATTTTTGTTTTCACAGATTATCTATCTCATGCACTACTATCAGGATATAGTAACAGTTTTTAAAAATTACTTTTTTTATAATATTTGCTCCAAAGTTACCAACCGCAGCTTTAATCCATTCCAGACTGTTGGTTTTGAAAAGGCAAAAAAAGAGACCACCCTACTATCGCTCTTACTGCAGCACCATGCACACTGACTCAGCATGTGGAGAAATCCAAAGCTTGACAGGCCTGCTGTGCCTAGTTACGGTTGCTAAGATATGATTGGACAATGGCTGTTTGGAGGAGGGATTTATGATATATTGTACTTAAATAATTGTACAATTCACATAACCAGACTTAATTTTGCCTTTGTTCTCCATAGCTGCCTGTGCCACTGAAGTTTTTAAAATTGCTACAAGGTTAGGAGCAGAAAACAATTCTTAATCTCTCATCCCAATTGATTTGTCAAATGAACATTACTTAACATCCGATTTTTGTTTTGCAGTGCGTATATTCCTTTAAATAATTACCTGGTCTTCAATGACGTGGATGGACTGTACACCTACACTTTTGAAGCTGAACGAAAGGTTTGTCATGCCCTAATTGTCTTTAACCATAACCATAGCAACTGTCTTGTCAGCAGTGTAATGTCCATTCCTCCATATAGAGAATAACCAGTGTACTCTGCATCATCTTTCATTGGCAGGAAAATTGTTCGGCCTGCAGCCAGGTGCCTCAGGATCTCCAGTTTCCTCCTTCTGCCAAATTACAGGAGGTTTTAGAGTACCTTACAGAGAACGCCTCACTGTGAGTATTCAGAAGGAAACATTTTGTAATGCTTCTTTAGGAAAAATAACAATGATCATCAGGTTAAAATAACTTTTTTCCAGACAAATGAAATCCCCGGCTATCACCACAACTCTGGAAGGGAAGAATAAGACGCTGTATTTGCAGGTAATATACAGTATTTAATATTTGAGAATGCTGCATTGTGTTTGGTCACCTACATTTTCTTAGAAACTACAATTACATTTTTATTCCAGTCTGTTAAGTCCATTGAGGAACGAACAAGGCCAAACCTCTGCAAGACTTTGAAAGGTAATAAGAAACGGTACTCCAGTCTGTCCAAAGTGACCTGTAGCTGCACAACTTTCACGATAACATAATATATAATAAAATGTGTTTTTGTTTTCCTCTTGATTCAGAGCTGGGCTTGTCGGATGGACAGGAACTAGCCGTGGCCGACGTCACCACGCCCCAGACGGTTCTCTTCAAGCTCAATTTCACCAACTGAACATTCATTACAGCACTGACGTCAGATCAACCGCATCTGAATGCAAACTGGGTCTTGCATCATCACTCTGTGATGTTGCAGTAGCACATTTGACATGATAATGTAAATAAGACGAGTGAGGTCTCGCTTGTGGGATTGGATCGGTTGTCATACGAACACGGAATCATTTAACGGAATTGTTTTCTATTAGTACAGTAAGTTTACTTCTTGATGTACTTGTCCTGTTTTTGACTGCTATTGTAGCGATTTCCCTGTCAATCATATGAGCATAATGATGTGCACTATTCTCTAATAAAGTTTTATTATTATGGTTGTAGAGGAAGTCTCTGTTGCCAGACTTTTTTTTGTCATCTTGGAAGCAACAGGGCAGCTTTACTGTCTATCTTAAAGAACTTAAGACTGTAATAAAAGCAACTAGATTACATCCACAACACATAAATCTGTTGTTACGATTAAAATTGATGTTTTATTTATTGAAATAAATGTTTTATGTGACAGTCTTAAAGGAGTGGTATCAGTCAGTGGGCTACCTCCGGGTCTGAAAAGAAGCCAACACAGAAGTACCTTTAACTTGCATTATTTCTAATAGCCAGCAGGGGGCGACTCCTCTCGTTGCAAAAAGAAGTATGATTGTATAGAAGTCTATGAGAAAATGAGCTTCTACTTCTCACTTAATTTATTTCCTCAGTAAACATTGTAAACATGAGTTTATGATCTCAATCGCTAGTTTCAAGTCTTCTTCAATACACCATGATGTTCATTTAGTAAATCGTGGTCGCATTTAGAGTTAAATAGACCATAAAGAGAGTATGCTTTGGGGTGTGGCTGCTTTGTGATTGACAGATCGCTACCATGGAGTTCCGGTCTGGGAGTTGTCCGTGTTTTCGTCTTAGAAATTTAACCTTTTCATGTGTGTTTTCAGTTCATGAAAGTTAATGTTAACATTTTGGTCGCCTAAAAATGCCTTAATCAGCGTTCGGTTGTGCTCAGCTCCACCTTCTCGTGCCACTTCTGGTTGCAAAAGACCAACAAGGCGACGGCCATAAAACCAAGATGGCGACAGCCAAAATGCCGAACTCGAGGCCTCAAAATGGCAGTCCACATTTTCGTCACCTGAAAATGTTTCATTCAGCATTTGGTTGTACTTATCTCCACCCTCTCGTCACTTATGGTTGCAAAAAACCAAGATGGCGACGGCCGAAATGCCGAACTCAAGGCTTCAAAACAGCTCCCCACAAACCAATAGGTGACGTCACTGTGACTCCCTCCACTTCTCATATACAGCCTATCTCATCTACCTCTCGGTTAATGAGCGAATTTCCCCATAACATCAAACTTTTAATTTAATATGAATCACTGAGCTATTAAAATATTTTGTGTGGGTATTTTTTTTAGTGAGAATGTTATTTATATACCTCAGTTTGACATTTTACTTTGAGTGGTGTGATATGCTTCATTAGTAGATTGCAAATATTAATTTTCAAACCGTGGGAGCCTATGAAGCAAAACGAACAGGTGTGAGATCTCACCTTTGCTGTTTGGCAAAGTGATAGCATAAATTAAAACAATAAAATAAAAAAAAGTTGTTTTGAAATATGAGCTTAAAGAAAATATGTGGTGAGAAGAGAGCAGAGCAGAGCAAAGCTCGGCCTTCAGATGCAGTTTCTATCCTCTGCCTGTCTGCTGTGCTGACAGGACGTCGATACTCACTTTAAGCTTCTTAGGGCTCTAATGAAAGTGGCCGCGTATTGTCCGGGGATGGACAGATGGTTTCTGTCTTGATTAAGTTTTAATTTTCCTGACGAGGGGGGAAAAAGCTGGTAGGATGTGAATAATCCCCACTGTGCTCACAGAACCAACACATCTCTCACATCACATCCTGCCTTCTGAAAGGTATACTTTCGTAACTCCAGGTGGAGGAGCTGGAGTGTGAAGCTGCAGGTTTCCACTGAGTCGACGTGTTGACTGTTATCTCAGCCGTGGGTCGTTATTCAGCAGCGGACTGGAGGGAGGTCTCACGCCTTTTTTCTCTCTCTGAATATTCTGATTTGAGGCAGAAAACTTGTGAAACTGGAGGATCATATCTGCTGCAAACTTTTGCATCCTTGCTTGAAACGATTGCTATATTATGCATGATGCTGAGGCAGACACTGATGGAGACTCCTGTAGCAGCTCATCATGCATAGCAATAACCTGAGCAGAGGTAAGTGGTGTAATATTCATATATTCATCAATCACAGTCAACAGTCTGGAAAAAATCTTTTATTTTGAAATATTATTTTGTTTATTCTGTAGTTAAATTTTAAAAGGCAGGCAGGTTATTTGTTATTGATGATGGTAATATTATACAAAAGTATGCTATATGTATGTAACAATGTAATGTACTGGCATAGTGTTTTGGCACAAATAATAATACAATAATAAATAAGTTAAAAGTTAAAAAGATAAAGGAATGACACCTTTATTACTGAATATAAATTTATATATTGTATAATGTAAAAAAAAAAAAATTAATTGATTAGCTCATCAACAAAAAATGAATGACCTACTATTTTGATAATCGATTAATTTAAAAATTTATTAGAAATCAATCAAAATTGCATTTTAAAGCCTTTTCTCTGTTTTACATGATTTTAAATGTAATATTTTAAAGGTTTGGACTATAGACTTTGGGCTCTGGGAACATTGTTAAGGACATTTATATTATTGACTGAACGATTAGTCGAGAAAAAGAATCGGCAGGTTAATCAATAATGAAAATAATCGTAAATTGCTGCCCTAAACTATAGCCTATGGGGTTTAGTTGTGATTGAAAACGCCTCAAGCAAACTCGTGAATTAAGCAGTGATGTCTCACTTTGTCCTGCATTAGTTATTGCTGCAGTTTGACATTAAAGTCCACGTCCCAGTTTTTCCGTGACTCATGTGGAATACAACATGTTTTAGAGGGAGAATTTAGCTTTCAGTGCAGACATGTTTGCAGCTGAAGGGACTACATGAGTCAGAAATGAGTGCAAGGAACCACTCTCATCTGCCTCCAAAGATCGGGCCTCTGATCCAGCTTTTATTGGCATTTCTTTGATTTGCCTTGGCTTAACTCATGTGAGAGTCACAATTGTGCAAATAGATGCAATGATCTCATGAACCACATATCAGGAGATGTTATGAATTTATGATACAATCATACACTTTAGGGGAAAACTATTGACCTAATTCTGATTAAATGTGCATCAACCTCTTTGTCTGTGCAGGCAAGATGATGCTGAACATATTGGGTGGGCCATTACACCAGGGACTTCTGCTTCTTTGTATAGTAGGCCTCTGCAGCCAGCTTGTGTCCACTGGCAACCAAAGCTCCCGAGGACAGACAGGTAGGTGTCAGACCCAACCAGACCAGTCACACTCCCTGAGGAACTCATGGCCCCTGGTCACCAGTCTGGTCGCCTGGTAGAGAGTTCAAACAACAAGAGCCTGAAACTCACTAATATGCTTCTCATTAGAAATAGAAATGAATATGGAGAATGTAGTTTTTCATGTTTAATGTTATATGACTGAACATTTAACCTCTGCAGTATCACATGAGAGACTGATTGTCTAATTACAGCAATGAGGAAGAAGCATCAAAATCTTTTACTTTGATAAAAGTAGAGATAAAATAATGGACTATTACTAGTTGAAGTCATTGATTTTAAAAAAAGTACCGACGTATCATCATAAAAATCTATCTCAGATCCTGAGGCTGTCTGAGCCTCTAGGGGCAAGGGGTTGTGTCTAGAAGGTAACCCTCAAATTGCGAAAACTTGCAAAAAACTCTCACGAGACTCACTACCCGATGATCTATCCCAACCCTAACCATTCAAGATCAATGCCTAACCTTCTCGCAAGAGTTTTCGCAATTTGCATGTTACCTTCTAGACACGATCGGGGAACGGGCTATATTTCTGGGGTTCCGGTGTAGCTAGTGGATATCTGGGTCAAGACTTCCTTTTTTCTGTGCGCTGCTCATTGTTTACTGTCCGATTAGCAACTCGAGATGCGAGACTGGAGTTGATTTTGAGAGACGATGTGGATTGTTTCACAAGTAGTCAGTTTACAAGCTAATTTTAAACCAATAAAAAGCTGAATCATCGTCAAACGATAGTCGGTGGCGGCGGGTTCCCAGATTGCATTATGACCAATGCATTCCGCCTCTTTTGCTCTGCACATTGACTGTTTACCTGCATTCAACCAAAGCCTGCTCGAACGTGATTGGTCAATACTATTCAGACTACAAACAGAAACCAGAACGCTTCCAATGCCAAAATGATGTCCCGTTGCCTCCGGATTCTACATGTGAATGCAGAATCTGTTTATAGAGAATACATGAAAATTGACTTAAAAACTGATGAATCAATGCATGAGCAGTATTTTACTTTAGATCGTTTAATCAAGCTGTTCCAACCTAGGGGTCATGGCCCATATACAGTCTATAGTCAGGCTCTCTCCAAGGAGGGATTGTGAGATAATGCAACCCAAATTTATAATCAGTTGCTTTTTTGTAAGGGGTCACAAGCTGAAAATGTTGGGAACCACTGGTTTAATCCATTAGATTTTATTGTATTGTATAAGCCTATCCAGTGTTTTGTAAAAAGTACAATATTTAGAAATGTAGAAGCATAAAGTGGCATGAAATGGAAGTAACTCTAAATTGAACTTAGGTCCAGAACTTGAGTAAATGTAGTAACTTTCCACCCATGCCACGTATGGATAACTCCAAACTGAAACCTGAGATTTGTCTTTGTTTTGTATAATTACGTGTTTCATCTTTTGATCTCTGCTTTGATTGTATAGTCCAATTTCAAACCCCACTTTAATTATGAATTAACCTTCCTCTTCTGCAGCTGTCGTCGGTCATGCAGCCACACAGACGCCTCAGAGATAAATTAGCAATATGCATGCATGGGGTTTTCTCTTTATCTTTTCACTTCTGCTTTATTGCACCCTCTTCTATTGCAAGTTCAGTTTAAGTGTATCAGCATGAATAATCAGAGGTGTAATAATCACCAATTAGCTGTGTTAAACTCCTTTTTTTGTGTGTGAAATGATGCAGAAGAAACAGGTGTGAGGCATATTTCTGATCATGCTTTTTATTCAGGTCATTTCTATTTATTCACGCAAATGGAATTTTAAATTAGGTAGCTGAACATGTTGATTGCTGCTAATATGTTTTGACACTTGAATGTGTTTTTGCATGACTGTGGCATAAGTGCTGATGCTTTTTATCCACTTGGTGGTGCTGTAGCTTTAGATACATCCAAATTAAGGTTGAAGTATTTTATAACTTTGCTTATTTGGTCATCTGAAGGAGTGTAACAAAACTGTATTTAATTAAATTTAACATCTAATCAAGCCAAAAAATCATAACAATTTGACTATAATACTGCCATCTGTAAAGGCTGAAGTCACAAAACACAGCAGAAAAAATCTTTTCCTCTAAATTCTCTTCCTCAGGGTCATCGCAGGAGAGGACAGGGACTTGTGAAGTGGTCGCCGCTCATCGTTGCTGCAATAAGAACAAGATTGAGGAACGCTCTCAAACAGTCAAGTGCTCCTGTTTCCCAGGACAGGTGGCGGGGACAACAAGGGCTCTGCCCTCTTGTGTTGAAGGTAATATTATTGGGACCCTCTTCTACCTCTCTTAACCAGAAACATTCTGACATGACAGGAATATATTATTTTTAAAAGTAGAATCGGGTTAGTCAGTTTCACCAGAGTCCTCTGATTCCGAGGCTCTCAAGGACCAGAGAGTGTGACATCTGATGAATGTTTTTTTTCCAAACAAGGCTTTTTTTTTAAGTCTTTCCGTCTAAAAAGTGACCTTCGGCTGTGCGTGGTGTGCTTTTTTTCTCCAGCCTCCATTGTTCGTCAGAAGTGGTGGTGTAAAATGGAGCCGTGTCTGGAGGGGGAAGAGTGCAGAGTTCTCCCTGACCTCACCGGTTGGTCATGCATCTCTGGGAACAAAGTAAAGACCACAAAGGTAGGGCCTGCATTAGGCTGAGTCACAGTGGCACCAATACTGTACAAAAGACATAACACAGAATGGCTTCAATTTAAGGCACAGTATTTATAGACGCTTAAATGCAGTCATACGATAAATCTTCTCCCTTTTTTATTGCGTTGCTCTTATGCAAAACAGGGGCCGACAGACTTGTGAATACTCATCATAAAGCTTTATTTTAGTAAGCCCTCCTTTGATGCTCAAAGATTCCACAATCGAGCATAATCACCGCTCCCATTGGCCGTATCAGCCCTCTTGCTCTGTGCCAGGCACAGTTGGCTCACAAAACCCAATTCTATAATCTGGTGAATGATGGGGCCAAGAGGACAAACATGAAATAAGCTGTAAACTAATACTGAACAGTAAAACCCATGTAATTAAATCTGACGGCCAAAGGAATCCCCGCTGCGTTTAGAAATGCACTTTCTCATAAGTTGCCTTGTTGTCGAGCTCTTCTATGTGTACAATTCCTGGGGGAAACATTTACAGTGAAGCAGGGGCAAGTTGGCACTGGCAGCCTGCAGTGATCAAAAGATACCCAGTAGTTATGTGGTCCATCCGATTTTACTATTGAACAATACAATAAAACAGAAGAGAACAGTGGTGGAAGAAGCACTCTATGAGCACTATGAGGAACTCTTAACTGGTTATAAAACAGTCTCAATGTAATACTCATTGCCCTTATATGACCTACATAAGTAAACAAGACCATCAGCAAGAAGATTGGCTATTTCGTTATAGTTATTCTTAATGCTTGTCATCGGTGCCACCGGGTCCAATTCTGGTGAAATCAGACAAAATCATGCAGCTCAGACTCTAGCGGGGCCTCGGGCAGCTACCAGCCCACCGCAGACGGATCCAGATCCAGCATTGCTTCATCTTCAAACCTGCAGTTGGAGCTCCGGTGGAAAGTGGAGAGCTCCACGCCTGATTGGAGCAGCTCCTCCTACGGCCAGGAGCAGAGCTTTGCCTCGCTGCTCCACCGGTCCCCACTGGGAGCCAACACTGCCACCACGCTGGAGGCCCGGGCCCGCTGGAGGGAAAGGAGGCACGGGAAGACCAGAACCAGGACAATGCGGGGCAGACTGTCCCTGCTGCAGAAACATGAGAGGTTTTCTCAAGGGGCTCTGGTGCAAGGAAACACTACCGCTTTTGTCCACAGGGTCCGCCAAAATGAAAATTCCTCGTAATAGCTTTAAAGGTTCTCTAAACGATATCCAAAGCATTAATATAGCAGCAAATAACTATTTGCTATGTAAAGATATAGAGGAGTAATGTCTACCTGAGCAGAGACGAGCTTCTCCGTTCTTTGTTGACATAGCCGGGCTGGCCGCGTGTGCTTTTAGTGCATGTTCATGCATGTGAGCGTGCCCCACAATTTCACCGTTATCTCCGTCAGCAGTGTTACCTTTGCTTTCACTGTTAGCGCTGTTAGCACCGCTAGCTACGAGCCGCTGGCTCACCTGTCACCGCTTTGAGAGCCGTACAGAGGCGATAGAAATGCTCCCAATCTCACATTTAGCACCTTTAAGTGAATGCAGTAATACTACAGTGTATACTGTTCTAACTTACACAGGCCCCGCCCTCTACTGGACTCTATGGTGGAGGGCTCCGGCTGTGCTTATAGAACTAGGGTTACAATATCGTAACCTTTGTTACAAGTAAAAGTCCTGCATTCAAAATTTTAATAAAGTAAAAAAGTACAAGGTTCAAAATATACTTAAAGTACCAAAAGGAAAAGTACTCATTATGCAGAATGGCCCATTTCAGAATAATGTCTATTATTGGATTATAATTACGGATGCATTCTGGGGCTAATTACTTTATATACTGAATATAATACACATTTATCATATCCCTCAGTTTTATATTGTGTAAAATACATTGAAATAATTGTGATGGAAATGAACAAAACCAGAGTTGTGAATGTTTGTACTTTCATATGTTTTTAGGTGGCGCGGTAGCAAGACAGAAGCTCCATTTAATCAGTACAAGCCTGTCCTGGCCTGCTGCAGTCACCTTAACTAACACTGGACTCTGAGGACAGTGAACGCCCCGTCAGATAGAGCAAAGAACAATATAGATTTAATTAGATATCTACTGGCTCAGCTTTAAACCGCAGGAACTCATTATTTTAATTTCCTTTTTGCTTGAACACAATTTTAGTTGGGGTTAATCCCATGGAGTGGACAATCTATTAGCAACTGACTTAAGATAAAATGAAGCAGACCTTCCTTTCCACAGTCCAAACAGGCAGCTACTGCAAACGTCTGTATCATTGTCTCAGTGCTTGATATGCTGGGCACATTGTGATGCACTCAATCAAAGTTTGGATGGGCCTGCTGGCAGTCACTTAAAAAGAGATTTTGTGGATTTTCAGGAGGCAGAATGTGAATCCAGTCAGTTACTTGTGACTGTCTCCGCCGATCAAAGTAGAAAACCACAAATACTGAGAAATTTATGATTATGTAGCATGTGTAAACAATGCCGTCCCGTAGACTCACTCTGAGCTTTGCAAAGAGGTCAGATCCCTTTGGACTACTCCTTACCACAAAGAGGCACTCTCTCAAACATGCCTGCACGCACACACACACACACACACACACACACACACACACGCACACACACGCACTCACACATACACAAGCTGCTTTTCGACTCCACTGCTTGGACAGGCCACCACCTGCAAGGCTGCGGTGGCATGCACACAAGCATGAAGCTCTGATGCAAAACAAGGACTGTTTGAAATGCTAATCATGGGGAGAAAGGGGAGAGAGAAGAGAAGAGGAGAGGAGCTTCTTCACTGCTGAGAGTATTTACACCATGCTTTTGTTTGTCTCTCTAAACTGAGTACTCATGTGGAGGGAACTCTGCTTATAGTAATAATTGGAAATATTGGAGATTTTCTGCCTTGAAGCAAATTGTAGCCACTAACAGAACAGAATATTTACCGTTATTACCATTTCATCAGTTGTCCTCTTCATATGAATAACATTCCTTCTGGACCCGCCCCGATTGCCTCTCTTTTATCTCTCGAGTTCAGTCAGACATTTTTGCATTTTACCTTAGCAATGAAGAGGCATTTTATAATAACACTTACACGGCGACTGCTAAATCATCCCATCTGAGGCAGCAGACTTGTATGAATGCCACATGCTGTGCGAGTTGAAAGCGACTGAATTCTAAGCAGTTTGCTCAACATTTACTTAATGCAATTATGCATTATGGTTGTCTCGGCGGTGACAAGATTCTTCACTGAGCTGTCATGCAGTCCGAGGCACTTTATGCATGGCTTTGCTTTGTAAACATTAAATTTCTGATTGCTATCTAATGTTTACAGTGCTGCGAATGTCATCAAAATCCTGTTATTTCAAGATAATGATATTGAATATGTCGGATATTTCTGGAAAACCCCTCCTGATAGATTAATATGCCTTTGGTGAAGCTTATCACATAACAAATTCTGTTCATGGGTGTCTCCAACATAACTGTGTCATATCGTAGCTGCTTTTATAAACCCATCAGAAGCTTGTGATGCAGCTGACAACAGTATTATAAACACGATCTGACAAGGTCAGTCAGGAAGATGGTGGTTCAACATATTGTTGACAAAAGAATGTATTTAATTCAGCCCGTTCGCACGAAAAGGCGTATGAATGCCACGATAATGCGCAAGGCTTTTAGCGTGCCATACGGACGCCTTTCTCGCTTTTGGTGTGTCATTTGTACGCTATGTAGTCTGTATGTAAAGGCACTCACGTATATATAGCCTAGGACTTTTAACCAGGAGACCGGTGTTTTGATTTGTAAGTTACGTTAGTGACGTTTGTCACATGTTTTTTATTGATTTATTTTTTTGTAATGATTTTTTAGTGGTTTTCCGTGCTTATGTTACATTGTTTCCGTGCGTATTTTACTTAGATAACATACTTATTTTAAGCCCATCCATGACGTTTTTCCTAAACCTAACTGAGTGGTTTTGTTGCCTCAACCTAACGTTACTGTAGTTTTGTTCGAGAAAAGTGGCGCACAAATGACATGTAAAAAGGCCTAAATGCGTCTATGACACGCGGAATATCTGTGTAATGTCATGCTCTTTATACGTCATCCCGTGAGACCGGGTTGATTTCATTTAAGTGCTGACTGTAAAATGTAATACTATACAAAGGGTGGATGCAATAACAGAAACTCTTTACAATATAATGCAATCCACTCCAACCATTCCACAAACTGCTGTGTGGCATCAAAGCGACCTTAGATTTCAATCAACATCTCTGTGGCACAATATAAGTTTGACCAAGGTACAGCTGTTGTATTGTATTGTTCCCTGGTTAAGATTTAAAGGAGTGCTACAATGACCTGCGCTTAAACCGCAGTTATTCAGTATTATTTCAGAATATTGTACCAGATGAATTACTCAACATATAACTCCACCTTTTAACTGTGTAAATCGTTTTTCAATGCCAAATGTCACATGGTTCCAGCATCTCGATTCTGATTTGCGGCTTTTCTTTGTCTTATGTGGTTGTTAATTCAATATTTCTAGGTCAGTGTTTCCCAAACGTTTTTTCTGGGAACCAAATTTTTAAAAATGACAAACCCTTGCCACCTACAATAGTCTATAAATCAAATTAAATTAACATTCCTGACCATTTTCACCACCATTTCTGCATCACCTTATATTATCTTGAATCGGTAAACCAGCCATGTTGAAGAGATATGTTTGATAAACCAAATAAATGCATTTCGGAGTTAACAGGCTTTCGTTTTTTCCCTCTCATCAGTAAAACAAACAGAATGTACGCTCGCCTTTCATATTAGATTCAATGTTATAAGTAGGCTACAATTATCAGAATCATTTGAACATTCAGGCTCCCTCATGTGGCTCAAAGTTGTACTGCAGATATAAATGTTGAATAAAAGACTATGGAAGAAATTCTGCAACTTTATTTGGCGACCCTAATAAAATCTCCCTTGACCCACTTGTGGGTCCTGACCCAGTCTTTGGGAAAGGCTGCTCTAGGAGGTAATTCTTAAGGAAATCGGGAATTGACTAATGAGCGACTAATGCTATATTAATTATGCTATATAGTTTTTTGTGTATGTAAAAGTTCTGCAAAGTCCACACCAAAGGGAGTTACTCTCCCCCACAGAAACACTGCGCCTGAACTGCCTGAAACGCTTCACTCGAAGTCCCGCATTTTGTTCCGTAACATGGTGATGTCACCAAGTAACACATTTACATAACGGCTAGTTTGGCACGCCCTCAAACAACGTTGGTTAGAGCGGAGCTGGAGCCGAGTCCGAAGAGTTTGGTTCAGTCACAACAGAGTGGGCCAGCTGACCAATCAGAGCAGACTGGGCTTTTCGGGAGCTCAAACAGAGCGTTTCAGATAGAGGGTGAACCTGAAAATAAGCATTATACTGTATAGGTCCTCTTTAATCAAGAACCGGCAGATTAAGCAATAATGAGAATAATCGTTTGTTGTTTTTCATAATTTGTCATGTTTGATTTGTTCAGTTTTGGCAACTGAAGCTTCTCTTGAATGCAGACAGAATCATGTTAACGATGTAACTCTGGGAATAAACCAATAAATACAATCAAGTATTCGTAACGTCTTCATGCAAGTGGGATAAGATTGGTATATTGTTTTTAGTGACTGATTTAACTTCTCAGGCTTGAAAATGAGGTTTACACAGAGTAGTTAGATTTCATATATTACTACTGCAAGTTAAACTCAAGAGCTGGTCGGGCTTCTCTAGGAGTCCAACAGTAGTCTTATCCCATATTCCTGCTCATTGAACCATTTCCCATCTCGTATTTATGTATTCATATTGTACAGAAATGCAAAGCTCATTGAAGTTAAAGGTCCCCAGATTCCCCTCACTGTTCTTCAAATCTGAGTAGATCTGGACAAGAAAGCTTTGGAAAGATCAGGAACTCACGGAGCTACATTTTCTCACCGACTCGACAGAAGCTGCAGAAGAGATGAATCCACGGGGAATTGAGCTGAATAAGTTGATGTGTGACTTCCATATTATCACCATCCTTACACTCACTTCTGTGTTTATTTTTTCACATATTGAGATTTTTTTTTTATTCCTGTATACTGTACACGGTATATATTGTAGCTACTGTCATGTTTGCATATTGTTTATAACCTTTATGGCCATATTTGTTCATAAGAGATTTTGTTTTTCAAATTCTCAAAAACTTTTTGGAATAGAAGTTTGAAATAAGGTAAAAATCTTTTATGCCCCAGTGGGCTTTATGTCGACGCTGACAGCACGCATCTTCAAATTTGTGCCTATATTCCTAAAATACCAGAAGCGCTCACAACTTTCTTTTTCTGATTTGTTTTCAAAGGAGCCAGTGTGACATTCATTAGGTGACTTTCAGATGTGTCTTCGATAAACTCTGTGATTCATACGCACTCGCGCGGGTTCTTACAAAAGTTTAAGGAATCTTTCCGTGCTGCTTGATTACCTTTTATCTTTAAAATAACCTTAAAGCCAGTCAAAAGAGCTTTATCTCCGTTAGTCTGGAGAAATTGAGTAGAAACCCTCTGAGCACCTGTCATAATGCGTAGCTTTAAAAACAAAAAATCACATCCTGAATTCAAAATGAAAGCAGCCAAAATAAGGTAATTAAGGTAGGAGTTATGGGATCCTCACTCTCAGCTGGAAAAATGCTTTACAGATGAGGCAACAGCAGATGAACAGAAGATTAAGTAAGTTCACAATTTTATCCATTTCATCTACAAAATGAGACAGAAATCACCTCAATTTAGAGATGTGATTTACAAAGGTCTGAGCAATTATTGGGATTTGAGTCTCGTACTTCAAACCGCTCACAAATAACACGTTTCTGGCAGCTTCTTTGATATCAGTTTGCAGGTGATATAAGGCAGAGAAACCTCCCCTCTCTTGTGACCCTCTGTTGGGGACAGTAGTTCATGTTCACTAATAGAAAATAAACTGTCCTGGGGCACATGAAAAACATAATGGAAACACTGTTCTATTCCCCTTTAACAACTTTTTCCTCATATGGAGTTGACACTTGTAATAAAAAATGTAAACACAAATCTCCTTGTCTCTCTCGCTTTGTGTATAATGTGTGTGTGTGTGAACTGAATTAGCCTTCTTTTACTGCAGGCAACTATATAGGCGACTCAGAGCAATAGACTGAAAGTAGTTCGGTCACAGCTCAGGGGTTTCATCTATTCGCTTTGTCATTATACATACATACTATCTGGAGCAGAGATTACAGCTTTTTGCTTAATTAAAACAGAGAGCTGAACAATTACACTTTAACGAACAAACATTAATTGGACGATATTAATGCTATCAGCCGCGTGCGATGTATTCATATGCATTCATGCCTCATGGCTGCATGTTACGCTAATGAAACAGACAGTGTTATGCACCCGTACAGGGAGCAGAGAGACAACTGCACGCAGAATCGTTCTATATGTGAAGCTTTTTGACATTTATTGTTGTGTAATGTTTTTAGTTTATTTCTGCAACAGGGTAAAAGACAGTGTAATGAATCTCATTTTATAATTTCTCTGATAATAAGGTTTCATTTAAGTGGTTTATGTGTAAATCATTCCATTTTTTTTCATCAAACTGGTGATATTATGAGAAAAGAGGTCATTTTAATTCTGTTTAATAAAAATGTAATGGCAGGAGATGAAACTGAACAGCTTTTGAAGATCAAGGTTTTTTGCAATGTGGTTTTAGAACCAGCAAACTAAAGTCGCTGCCTGAAAGTAAGTACAACGCAATGGATTTTCTGGGGGTTCTACTAGGCACATGTTTTTTTTTTTTCCAGATTATCTATCTCATGCACTACTGTCAGGATATAGTGACTGTTTTATAAAAACAACTTTTTAAAATCATATTTGCTCCATTTCTACCCTTCCTTTAAACACCATCCGCCAAGCATGCTAAGTGACTCAAATCAAACGCACCCATGATCATTTGCGTCACCAACAGGTAGCAACACTCAGCATGCACCATGCTAAAATGCTATTCTCCAGGTGATTTCTAACTCCAGTGAGGCATGTGAGGCATGTGAGGACTTTCTTCTGTTTGTACCTTTTAATTCCTGATGTGACTGCAGAGCCTCATTCACCTCCAAATGTTTGAAAACTTTGAGGAGCACAGCAGGACAGAGAAGCTGAGTGGACTGCTTTATATACTGGGACAGAGAGGTTTCATGGACTGGTTATCTTTGAGGATGAAGGAGCAGAGAAGTTGAACCTGGAGCAGATGGAGGACTACACAAGACTCACAATGTGCTGTTCAGACAGGTGAGTACAATAACAAACTGAGCTGTTACTCACTGCTGGCTACAGATGAGAGCGTTGCCTAGTAACTTTGTCTGTGTCTCCCCTTTGCTGTGATGCAGTTGCCTTGGAGTTTATATTGTTGATCCATCTCTGTGTTGTGTCTGCCTTGGTGATGTTGATTATAAGAAGTGTCAGGCTAATTTATGTAGCTTAATAATGCTTGCCCTCCATGGTGTCCAGTGCTCTTTTTATTTATTGCCTGTCATTTTTGTTTAATCGTCTGAGTTTTGTGCTAATTTCTGGTTAATTCTAGAGAGGCTGCTGCACTGAGGAAGGTTATAATTGATAATCGGTTGAATGCACAGGCTGAAAAGTGCAGTATATCTTAGAAAATAATGGAACTTATTGTTGGTTAGGACATAAATGCTCTTGTTGCTGATGTTGTTCCACTTGTGTGTACTTGACATTTATTGAAATTTATCTTGCAGCCTTGAGCTGTTTTTTTATTTTACAGTATTTTTATATATCATCATGTTTCTTTACCCTGAGTACATTTTTACACAAGTACTTTTACTTCAGTATAATATTCTAGGACTCTTTCCGCACTCTTTCAATAGAAATAGTGCTGTATTTCTTTCTTTCTATTCACATTCACATGATAATACAGTTGACTATTTCTGTAGTATAAGCAAAGTGAACCAGAAGTTTTCTAAAAGCAACATCTCTCCATATGAGACTCCTTCAGAGAGTGTCGAAGAGTCCTTGAGCAAGAAAATCTACCGTCTGGCAACAGTGTATAGATGTGCGTGTGAATGTTGGCATGTGTTGTAAAATGCTTTGAATGGTCGGTAGACTAGGAAAGCAGTCCATTTACCATTTAAATTGTATCCTGGATTTTGCAGGGACCCGGTGCAGAGAGCCAATATGGTAAAAATATGATCTCTTTTTGTAGTTCTTGTCGGTACATTTGCGGCAGCATTCTGGATCAGCTGGAGAGTTTTAAAGGTCCAGTGTGGAACAGAAATGAAAATATATTCATAGCTATGTTTTCATTAGTGTATAAATCACCTGAAACTAAGAATCGTTGTGTTTTCGTTAGCTTAGAATGAGCCCTTCATATTTACATAGGGAGCGGGTCCTTTTCACGGAGTCCGCCATGTTGCCCCGCCATGTTGCTATGGAAGCCCAGAGCGGACAGCCCAAACATGTTTTTACGTTACCTGAAGGCTACCGTAGTTCTCCGAAACGCTTGTGAAACTGCGGTAACGTGCGCTGCAGAGTGAAAAATTGTGGTATTGCCAGCCGCCACCTGACTTTCGTTAAGTAGTGTTATTATGGTAAGGATGACCTCTGAGTGAGACAAACGGCATTACCACGGTTTTGCATTTGGCGGCTCACGTTACAAATATGAATCTGCAACCACACCACTAGATGTCGCCAAATCCTACACACTGTACCTTTTTAAAGGACTTGTTGAGGCAGCCTGATAATAAGGAATTGCAATAATCCAGCCTAGAAGTAACACATGCATGGACTAGTTTTTCTGCATTGTTTTGAGACAGAATGTGCCTGATTTTTTTTCCAATGTTGCGTAGGTGAAAAATCCTGGTAGTAATCCAGGTTTTTATGTCCTTAAGGCATGCTTGAAGTTAAGCTAACTGATTGGTTTCATCTGTCTTGATCGATGGATATAATTGGGTATCATCTGCATACCAATGAAAGTTTACTGAGTGTTTCCTTATATTATAATATTGCCTAAGGGGAGTGCACAGTATCAACATACTGTAGTAACACATTTCTGACCTGCTACTTCTGCTGCCTTAACAGAATTTGTCCAGTGTTTCCTTTGGTTTAATTGTAAGTTAAAAATATTAGCTGGCTACCTTTTATTTTTAATATTGTTGCTACATTTAATGACACATTTGTTTGTTTAGTCATTTATTTTTGATTTTGTCAGGTTCCGTCCTCCATGTAAGTACTTGTCCACTGAACTTTCAACTTTCATATGACGTGTCCACCCCTTACAGAACGCCGTCTGGTGCGGGCCATGTGTTCACCCTTCGGATTAGGGCAGCCTAATTTCCTAAACTATTTTTAAAGTGTCTTGTATGGGTAATTGTGATTTACCGTCAGTCTCCATTAAAGTCAAGTGTAAGGGTGAGGCCAGAGTGGTGAGGAAGAAAATAACCTACAGCAAGACACCACGGTCGGGGAGAAGGATTGGACATGAGTCGGTCGCTGCTCATTTCACGTCCTTTGCCTCAGAAGATGACGCTCACATTATGTCATTGTCTGCCATGAAACTTACAAACTAATTAAAATCTCAGATAGACAGTTGACAGTTCTAGGTGATAAACACAATAGTATCCCCATCTGATAAAACGTTTTAAGGGTAGATATTGTGAATAGGTGGATCTTAGAAGACTTTTCAGTCCCTTGTAAGCCACAAACCTTTTTATGAAGACAATGGAGAAGAAGCACTGCTGGGTCTTTGTGGTAATCAAATACAGGTGCTCTTTGGATCCACCAGGTGTATTGTCCTCATTCAATCTTGTGAAGGGTTCATTGCATGGGTGAAATATGCTCTCAAAAAAGTACAAAATATAAGTCTCCCTGAAAAATAATCCAAAGCACACTGTAGTGTTTGAACAAAATTAAAATGCCTTTATTTTACATGGCAATAATTGTTTAAAATGATCAACGCGTTGCGACCAACATAGGTCTTCATCTGGGTCTCAGGGTCACTGATGAAGGTCACAACATTGGTCGCAATGTGTTGGTCATTTTAAACAATTATAGCCATGTAAAATAAAAGGACAATTATTTCCAAGGCTGAGACATTAGAAACCAATCTACTGGCCTCGTTAAAGTTGTTAATATTCATTTGCAGCGCAACTCATTTTTGTTTTTTTCAGAGACAAAATTTTCAGCCAGCAATTCCAATATACCAATAATAAGAGCACACAGCCCACTTACTCAGCCTTGAGGCACTTCCATGTCACGGTAAGTCTGTTCAGCTTCTCCACAAAGCTCAACTATTATACCAAACCTATTTTTGCATACCTGTAGTTATTGTGTACTATTTGCTGTGTTGTTCACAATAGCCCGACAAAATGCAGGGGTAGCTCATCTTTAATTCAAGGGAGTCTTTCTTGCAGAGATAAATCCTCTTCGCACTTATGAAAAGAAGAAGGAAAAAAGCCTCCAAGTATTCATTTTTGTATTCGGCAATTATTTAGCCTACCTGTGTCGTCTGCAATTTCGGAGAAGGATTCAATTTTCGGTTTCCGTTTAGCTGATGCTCTTACCCAGAGCGACACCCGAGTTGCTTAAACTGATCCTCTTCCACAATGCCAGCGTTCCAGCCCGCAACATATGGCCGACACACACTTGTCACGTTCATTTCCAAACAATCACTTCAGGTTCACAGCAGGTCTCGCCCTATTCAAATTACCACACCGGGAAACTTAACATTTTGTTGTATTTTGTCTTCACGGCGCAGTGTGATTCTATTAGAAACCCATTTTTAGCCCTCTGATTAAATTTCCTCTCTCACATTTGTCAGCATGAATATCTGTAAAAACGTCCCTGCAAAAACACAACATGTCAGCTGAGTGCCTCGGCATCGGCCTGACATAACTTGATATAAGTCGGTGCAACAGACACTGTGCCGGTGTCATTGTAAATCTGTCTATGTTTGCTTTGTGTGATCAAGTTGTTATTCCTTTGCGAGGACCTAACGGCATGAAAGGCCTGGTGTTCTCTGCATGAATCATTTAGATGAAAGCCCGAGGAGGAGGGGTGGAGGGAAAGGAGCATGAGGCACCTGATGTCAACTTTAATTAGAATCCAGTTTGGTCGGCATTACCTTGACTTTAAAATCTCAGAATCCTGCAGGGGCAGTGGAGACAGTTCTCGGTTACAGGATGTGATTAGACTGGGTAATCGTGGCGATTGCTTGATGCCACAGAAAACAACTGCAAAGAGGAGTTAATGACTTATCTTGTTAAATGCTGTGTGTACACTGTATGTGCATACCTTGCAGTTTCTTGTGCAGATCTATTGTTCAAAACAGCCACGCAGTTAATTTCACACGCTACTAATAGAAAAAGCATCTTCAGCATTGATCTTCTCTCAAGCAGATTATTACCAGTGTGTGGGGATTTTGTCTCGATAGGAGTTATTTCACTCTTAACACCTTATCATCATATCCTGTTGCTTTAAGTTGCACCTTGATATTCATGGAAACAGAGCAGCGACTTCCAAGTGCGGAGAATGGAGCATGACTAGACTGTCTGAGTGTTTTGAATGAAATGTGTCTTCAGAACAAACCCATGGGAGCCTCAATTCCCAGGATGTCCCTGGTGCATCATAAAAAGAAGTCAGGGCACATCACCATCACTTGTGTCTTATTTCTCACTGTTCTGCAGCTTGATGTGAGACATCAGAGCCTACAGCGGCAGCCCAGGGAGCCACTCCGCAGACTGACAGAAAATGAGATGCTTCTCGCTGCCATCTTGCACATATTATGCCCATTTAGCAATCCCATGTTGGACAGGAAACATTATTTCAAAGGCGAGTTTGAATTGCGATAGCCTGAAGCAAATAAAGCGCGACCTAAACAGCATCTTCATGTATTCGTGCAGCCGTGTGTTTACATTGCACGGCAGCTGGATTCTCGCGATGTAACGAAAACAAAAATCCATCTTGTCAGGCTTCAAGTAGTGCATCTGGCAAGTCAGTGAACAGACCAGTCAGCATCCTGTAAGGAGCTACTGGCAGCTACGGGAGTGGTTTAGGTGTTTGAGATGACACGGAGAGGCGACTGTTCGTCCTAAACAACAATGGCGACCATACATGCCAACCCTCCCGATTTTCCTGGGAGACTCCCGTTTTTTATTGCCCCCTCCCAGTTTCCTCTTGGCATAACAATTCTCCCGATTTATCGCAAATTATCATACTTTTTTTTTTTCATTATTTGAACCTGTTTCTGGCACTGTACAGCATCTACAAGCTCTAGTGTTTCCACCCGGACGACAATAGATCTACACCAATTGTTTACCGGCGGAAGAGAGCAGTCTATACTCACGTCACCGCTCAGTTTGAACTCCTGTTTGAGCTGCGCTTGCCACTGGGTTCAGCGCACATCACAACCTGCAGCGCCCGAAGTGGGGCTTTGCTCGACTCAGTGAAAAGCTGGCGTAGAGCGACGCAAGCCATTGGAAATAATGGGATTGTTGGAATGGTGCTGCTGTCGCGTTGTGGCTGAAAGGGCCTTTAGTGAGTGAGAGACGGAGAGAGAAATTGAGAGTACTATCTGAAATAAATACTTAAGCATGGGCAAAAAAAATCTATAATAACTGATGAATATTAGTTTATGCTAGAGATTCACACAAGTTTACACCAGAGGGGTGAATTATTCAGTAAAATTAAAACTTTAACCTAAAAATGCTGCTGCAACGTACTCATTATTTTATTTTCATTCTTTTAAAGTCACCAGAATGCAGGAAACAAAGTCTCAAATTTTTCTGGGCGAGGACCCTCAGACCCCTCACTTGGGTTTTGAAATTCTCCCTATTTTTAAGGTCTTAAGGTTGGTGAGTATGATGGCGGCTCCTGAAGAGGTTAGCGTAGCTGTAATAGCATCAGAACTGGAGAGTATTTCTTCTTTGAAAGATGAGCAAAGAACGGCACTGAGGGCTTTTCTCGATGGAAAATGTGTTTGCTCTTCTCCCGACTGGCTTCGGCATGAGTTTGATTGACAGATGGTTCATCGAATCACTTGCCATGTATTTTTTTTGAACGTGCCTGCCCTTTTTCCAAACACTTCCAATGACGGCATCTCAGATGGTTCTGTGTAACAAACCATCTGGCGGGTCAGGTTAGCCATGTTTAGCAGTCACAGCAGCCTTGGACAACTGTTGTATTTTCAGTACAATGGATGATGGACAGTGTGTGCTGTAATTTGGCATCTGTGTTTATTCTGCATGATCCACAGCACAGATGGAGCCAACAGACAACATGTGCAGTGGCAGACACCCAGCAGGGACACAGTGAATACACATGCCTATTAATTTACTTTTCATCACTAATATAAGTACACCTGGATTTACAGTCCATTGTCCTCCTTCTCATTACAGCCGAACATGGTTGTCTCTCCTCGTTAAAGTTTATAATTGAGTTAATTCCACAGTCTGCATGGTAATGAATGGGGGCGACAACTGCTAGTATGACAAGTACTGTATCAACTATGCAAGTTGACTGTAGTTGCCATGCAAATAACATTAGCATGTGTTTCATTTAGAGCCAAAGTGTCACCCCACTTCCAGGTTAGCTTCTGCTCCACTTGCTTTTGCTACTGCATTTTTTGCACAGTGGGTTTCTTTCATAAGTCTTTCTAGAAAGCTGAAATTTATAGTTTGGTTTGGGGTTTTGATTTGTGATCTCAGCGCCATACCCCATACTTCACTCTGTGATTCTGTCACATACAAGAGCACAACTTATGGGAAAAGTCAAACCGTATTTTTATTTTTTTTAACAGTTATACAGCGGCAGGTTGTATCCTCAGAGGTATTTTCCTGACCCCACAGATTTCTACTGTCAGCCAAGAAAGATAGAATATTTGCTCTGGGGCAAAACCAACGTTTAAATCCTATATTTCCACAGACTGCCACGACCTGTGCAATGGACTTAACGCATGTTCTTGCAAAGAGCAGAACAACACAGCCTCAAAATATTGGATTCAAACATTGGTTTTGCTACGGGTAACCATTTTATCTCTCCGAGCACGGCAGAAAGTGGACATCTGTGCGATCAGGACAATGCATTTGAAGATGCAGCCTGCCTCTGGATAACAGGCACAAAATAACGTTTTGACTTTCCCCCTAAGGTCTGCATAATGCAGTGTGACCGAATCACAAAGTCCCAAAAATGCAACCAGGGTTTTGAGAGACTCGTGGGAGCTGTCATTGTTGAAGGCTACCAAAAATAATCACTGTTTTATCTTTGTTGAAACAGATGATCAAGTTCACTCACAGGTTCAATGGTAGATACCTAGTATCATATCAGAAAAAAATGATCAAAGAAACCTCTTGAATGCACAAATAAACTGTGCAAGAGGCTATTGAAACAGAGGCTCTCTATTCCTGTCAACACTGTTGATGTCGGCAGATCATTGGTCAGATGGCTGTGGCAAATTTATTTTTAAGTTTAAAAGCAGATGACAAAAAATCAAGCATTTATATTTTTATCTCATGAATGGGAGATGTGGCGCGTTTGAATGAACAGACAAACAATGCTTTTAAACACAGCTGAATATAGCCAAGTGGACAGTGGGAAATAATGAAGCAAGTGGAAGGTCCAGGAAAAACTTTCATTTTTCCAGAAGATAGATGACCCACAGCGCCAGCAGTCACCCCGAGTTCCTCCTGGAATAATTCCCGAGGGGCAGAGGCTGTGAAAGCAATGGCCAGCATCCCACTGTGATAATGCATCAAAGTGTTGTAAATACAGGAGCGAGTCCTGTTTCCCATTCATCTGCTGTATGTGTGTAATCGTTCTTAGTTTTCTATACCTGTGTGTACAGAGAGCAAGAGTAACTCCGGTTGATAATCTGGGTGTCTGGCTTAAAGATGCAAGTCTATAGGGGTGATTGAGATGTTTTCAGTTGAGATAATTATGTTTAAAGGTAGTTTGACATTGTACACTCATTCGCTTTCTTGCTGAGAGTTGGATGAGATGATTGATGCCACTATCATATATTTCTATTAGATATAAAACTATAGTCACATTATCCACTACATGCTATTAGAAATTGCAACTTACGTGATTTTAATAAACTCCAACCACAATTACTTTAGCCATGTTTCCACTGCATGGTACGGCTCTGCTCGACTCACTTTTGGTACCAGGTCCTTTTGTCTATGCTGTATTAGTGTACAGCTGATCGCCGTTGCGACGGCTTGTGAAACTGCCGTGACATCATCTTCAACGAGACACTCGCTGCATCATTTCAACGGCAACCAAACTGCACTTTGTCAACTGTACGGCGTAGTGTATGGTGCAATTTTACGAGCTGCCATTTTTCAAAATCTGGGTCGAGTGAATTAAAAATTGCGGTCGCTATTGACGGTAGCTTGGGTATTTAAAAACGGTGGGTTTGTGCAGGATGTCCCATGTCCATGACACACTAGTGATGATACTCTCTGACCAATCAGTGATCTGCAGTGTTTTAACTCCACCTTCTAGTATTGGCTCAGCTTGCTTGGAACCTCGACTGAGGTGAAAACGCAAAAAAATAACCTTTCTAATGTGCCACAAACTGGACTGGACTGGGCTGCTTGGTGAAATTGTGTGCCATTTGTGAACATACAAAAACTCCAGCTCCTGTGGAAATTTCCCAGCATGGTTCCTGGGAAACGTGTTCGTCAAAGTCCTCTAAAAACAGAAATATTGAATAAACAATATTTACCAGCCGCAACAGCGACGCCGATTTCACTTGTTTTCACCTTGTGAGTCAGTATGTGAGTCATCATGGCAAAATGTGTTCCTGGAGACACCTACTGTAGCGGGAACTACTACAGAGTCGGTTTTGAGCACTTTGCCAGGTGTTTATATTTCTGTCTCTCTGTCTGTGGACATAATTTGTCACTGCGATAGCGTCACAACCATGCAAGATGCAGTCACGAAACTTTACAGATGTGTAGTTTAGATCAAAATGAAGGCAGAGTTTGAAGATGAGTGTGGTCTGAGCAAGGACGGCGGAAGCAGGGAGGTAGGAAGTGAAGCGGCCCACCCAATTTACACCCCTGGTCCGATTTGGCGTCGCGACTGGTGTGATCCCATTGCAAGATGTTCTCTAGTGTATCTTGCTATTTTCTTATCCACATGACATACTGTTGAGTAGGGCTGGATTTGTAGTTATTTGTAAGTTATTTACAGGATTTTTGAATGAGGTTTACTTCAGAACCCTGAAGTTCCGGTTTCACTTCGGCTCCCTATAATCCGACCGATTATTAAAACCACAATTTGTCATTTTTACAGTTTGGTTTTAGTCGGATTAAACAAATGAGATATGTGTTAATTAGTGAGCTTTAGAGGTCCTGGTTGGCAGATTGTGTTACCTTTGGAAAGAGCCAGGCTAGCTGTTTCCACCTGTTACAGTCTTTATGCTAAGTTAAACTAAATGTTGCCTGATCTTCATATTTACCATTTACCAGACATGAATGATGTTAATCTCCTCATGTAGCTCTCAGTAAGAGGTATTTTTGGGAAAATGTATTTCCCAAAATGTCAAACTCTCCCTTTAAAACAGTGGTTGGGCTACTTTAGCATCAAGGTGTAATCAGATTACTATGACTGAA
Organism: Sebastiscus albofasciatus; assembly: GCA_916701655.1. Classification (NCBI taxonomy): domain Eukaryota; kingdom Metazoa; phylum Chordata; class Actinopteri; order Perciformes; family Sebastidae; genus Sebastiscus; species Sebastiscus albofasciatus. The sequence goes on from CAKAOI010002500.1 coordinate 128,366, forward strand.
CGCTGGTAACTGACCTGACCTGACCTGTGAGGGCAGTGGCAAGGATGCACTCACGTTAGTTACAGGAACAATGACTTTAATGAAATTTCAGCACATATCAATAGATGGCTTCATATATACAATATCATCTTTGAATGATTTGACACAAATAAGGCATTTCAAGTATCGAAAAACAACCTACTGGTATCACATTTTTGGGTGAATCGATCAGTTTCAGGGTAGCTGACACGTTACCAAGTTCGACTGGTAGAGCCATTTAAGAGGTGATCAAAGGCATACAAGTACCATACAAACAAAATGGTAAAATGTACAGTATCAAGACACACAAGCTTAAAACATCTCCCTCACAATGTCCTCTGTTTTATCTTAACATCACATCCTTGAACTGGTCCGACTTTGGCTGTGTTGGGTTTTGTGGGTAACAAGAGGGAAGATCAGGACTGCATTCAGGGACTCGAATGATCGTTTTTTCCATAAACCACCATAAATAAAGCTCATGTACACAAGAAAAGGACAAACAATTTATGTACAATATTTTTCCTCTTACAGTATTTTTTTTTTTTAAAAAAAGAAGAAAAACCTGAGGGCTGTCAACTACTGTACTCGCTCATCCCGCATCCTTTGATGTATTCCTCTCCCATTTGGCGCTTCGTAGTGAACATCTGTCTTAACTGATGTCTGAGAAGGGACGTCGGATGCTCTCCAGAGATTAATTCAAATGCACAGACATTCACGTTCCATCTCAAAGTCGGAAAGAAACGATGAAAATATATTCATTACAAGGTTATGATGAAGTTCCCCGCAGGCATCTTGGAGCGTCAGTATTTTTCAGTAGCCTTGAGCGGGATGTGCTTTATGTATTCTACATCTTTTTACACTTTAATCTGAGAAGTGTTCACATTTCTGAGAGCAACAATAGGTTCATTGTCTTTGTGATAATTGGTCCTGTGACGGCGCTGAAACGAGAAGGAAAAGGCTTACTTAGGATGATGTGGTTATCACAGAAATGAATACAACTTGTGTGTTTTTGCCCTCCACAAAGCTCAGCAACTGAGACAGTTTGAGAGAAATTAATTAGCATACCGGTGTGTGTCCCGGTATAAATGAAGAGGCTGACCTGCAGATTAACCTTTCCACCATAAGGCGTTCCCTCGCGTCCTTCCCGCCAAGTGTTAATATGTTGATGTTGTGTATGGCTGAGTGTTCTGACAAGAAAAAGAAGGAGGAAATTGAGGGGTTAGACGGTGT
>CAKAOI010002509.1:0-26359 GCA_916701655.1 Sebastiscus albofasciatus
GAGGGGAGCGAGGTCACTGAAATTTCACAATCCTGCTGCTCATGCCAACTGACCCTTCACTAAGCCCCTCCTCTCCCTTGGTTACTGTACTGTACTGTTACTGAATATTCCAAAGGAAATAATAGCACATTTCTGGAATAATAGTTCTGAAATATCAGAGAGGGGTTGACCGAAAGGCTTAAAATATGCATTTCAGAGCTACATTCACTGTATTGTTAATGAAGAGGACATAAATGAAAGCGTCAGACAGACACCCCACGTCCTGACAACTCACATGAAGACAAACATTTACAGGAACAACGATGTTCTTGCACAGCTGGGTGAGTCAATGTATTGTTTTATTTTGCCAAAAGGTTGATGGGTACAACAGAAAGATGAAGCCTGACGTTGGCAGGCAACAGGTTTTTTCCACCACCAGCGCTTAACATACAGTAAGCAGCAGAAGGGAACAAAAATGTAAGCACTGTAATAACACGAGACCTTTTAATCAAACATTCATATTCATAGAAATTGAAGCAAGCACAGTCACATCTCTGTTTCAGTAACAGATTTACTTAAAAACTGTGCCTGATATATAATATGCGTAAATATACCTGTTACCTCCTATATTCTCACCCAAGTTGTAACCTTACAATGAAAGTAGGGCTGTCAAAGTTAACGCGATAATAACGCGTTAACGCAAATTCGTTTTAACACCACTAATTTCTTTGACGCACTGATGTGATTTGTGTTTTTTAGGTTGTAGCAGGAGGAGGAAAAACTGGCATGGACATTTTTAAAGGGGTCCCTTGACCTCTGACCTCCAGATATGTGAATGTAGATGGGTTCTATGGGTACCCACAAGTCTCCCCTTTACAGTCATAGTCAAGTCAGCACACTGACACACTAAAAAAACGAATCTTAGGCAGCCCTAACGTAAATGTCGATCAAGCTTGGCTTTGCATCGGCACATTTTGCCAAATAACTGGGTCATGACCTAGTCAGTCGCTCAGGCACGTAGTCTCTTATCAGTGTTGGCCTTCACTGTGGGAATATGCGTCGGAGCAACACCAAAACAAATACGACAATCCTCTGTCAAACATCGTTATGACTGAATCATGGACGTGTTTCACCTTCGCCCTACTTATGCCCAGGCTTGGTGCTGTACAGGACCATGATGTCCAGTGTCCAGTGTCCAGTGTAACTGTGGGGTCATGCACTTGTGAGTGAAAAGGCCATGTTGCCCAGCACTTTAATAGCAGCCCAGTTATTCCCCTCACTCTCTGCCAGAAGTTAAGGGATCATCATTTCCATAGCAACTTGCTATCAGGCTAAAATGTTGTCCAGAGAACATTTTACCGTGAAGCCCACCGCTTCCTGTTGCTCACTTCAGATCAGCTCTTTTGTTTGAAAAGGTTGAGCAGGTTTAGTTTATAGTGCCCATTGGTCAGGTGGACTCATAACTTAGAGCTGACATTTGAGATGACTTGGAGACCTTTCTAGGAAGGAGAGTAGCTGGATGGGTGATATGTCAAAGGGGGGTGGCGCCAGTCAAATTCACAATCCTGTTGCTCACGTCAGCTGAGGACACGGTTATCACGTCTGAGTGAAAACATGTCCTCCACAAGCCATCTGAAAGACCTTCATCTTATAATCTGGATCAGTCTGTAACTTGTGACTCTTCAGACAGTTAATTGAGTTGATACCTCGAGCAGTGCTGTATGTAGTGCTGTATGTAGTGCTGTGTGTGTGGGACAGTTTTAGCTGATCATAGTGTTCTTGGCGCTGACTGTGGAGAGCAACCTGACTGTTTGAAAAGGCCACCGACCACAGCCTGTCCCCACCATTAATTTAGAACATGATACATTCCAACTGCGGCTGTCAATCGATTAAAATATTTAATCGCGATTAAAGCTGCAGCGGGTAGAAATGGAGCTAGTTATTTTTATAAAACGGTCACTATATCCTGACAGTAGTGCACGAGACAGGTAATCTGAAACAAATCATGTGCTTCTATGTCCTTCGGTGCTCCTAATGGCATCTACAAGATTTCACAGACCGGAGGAAAACAACCAATCAGAGCCGAGCTGGAGCCTTGCTGTCTCTGAGCAGCTGTCAATCACTCGCAAACTCCGATTCAACGGTCAAACTAGGCAGCGCTGAATCAATATTCTGTTACTGTAATGCCTATTTCTCTCCTCAAAATGTTTTCAGAAACATCTTGTAGTGTACTGTTTAGCTGTAAATGAGAAAGTTTGTAACCCGGCAGCCAGCCAATAGGAACGCTGTCTCTGAAATGACCTGTGATTGGCCAAAATCTCCCGTCACAGGACTAGATTTTTTAAGCCTGAAAACAGAGCCATGAGGAGGTGCAGAAGTCTCTCAGAACACTTGAATTTCAATATGCTGAAAGGTTATTATGGAATTTTTGCCCAATGATGCCAAAAATAAACTGCCTACTGCCACTTTAAGACATCATTGACCACAGCTAGGAGAAGCTTTATGACCCAAAGAGCAAAGCCTCTACAAGAGGCTTTCAGTTCTTTTCTCACCTATAGATATATGTCTGGACGTGCCAAAGAAGGTGTAGAGCAGTACGGGGTAGAATGAGGAGTACAGACCGTAGACTGGAGGCACAGCAGCCAGCATAGCGTAGGCCAGACCTTTGGAGCAGAGACAAGGGAGAGATGTAAATAAACTGAACAGTCCCAGAAGCCAAAGTGATTGCATCACAACCCCAGAGATACCAAAACAAAGACCACGTGAAGCTGAAAGCAGTCCATCAGGAGTTGGCAGCTGGCTCTTCACACATTAACCCTGACTGTGTCATTCCAGATGACTAGCCTGGCCAAACTTATGGCTAATGTATAAAAAGCAGCTACATACCATTTCTGGCTTCATCTGTAAAGCTAAGGTTTGTTTTGGGCTATCAAACATACAGATGAGTGACAAATGAAGTGGCTAAGTGAGATGTTTTTCCACCACAATCCTCGAGAACAGCTTTACCGCTCCACGTCATTACTGCTTCCTGAACGCACTGAACTCTACTGGAGCAACAACATTCTTCCAAATGATATAACCTCATAATAAGTTTTGAATTAAGTGCATGTCTGAAAGCTAGGGATGGTAATCTTCTTCAAAACACATTTGTTGTATTTGTGAAAAATTCTCATAACATCCCAACAGCAATCAATAAATCAAACGCTCCGACACAGGGCTGTAGAACTCGAGGTTTTTTGAATTTTTGCACTTGTCTTGGATTCGTGCCTTGTTGGACTCTGACTTGTCTTGGACTTGGGCTCGGCTACTGAGAACTAGTCAAGTTGCTCCTGGCTGCTGATTTGAGATCAGTTGTCCTAACTCATCAATCACTATATTAGCATTGGAAAGACACTATTGCCTATTATGGTCTTGAACAGGACTAGATTTGCTCTAGACTCGGTCTTGACTTGGTCTCGACTGCATTTGGACTTGGTCTTGACTCGGACTCGACTGAACCTGATCTGGGACTTGACTTGGACTCGATTAAGTTGGACATGACTACAGCCCTGCTCTGACAAAAAAAAGGGAAATGATAGTTTAGAGGGAGGCCTTATGGGACGGACTGTCAGTGTTACAGACTTGGTGACTTTCTCTCTAGATTTAGGGACTTTTGGAGCTAGTGCTGCTCCCTACTTTCATTGGAAAAGAGTTAGCAACACTGGGCTGGGTTTTTCGGTCGGATCATTTTTAAAATCTAGCTTACTCTTGCTAGTTTCTAAAGATTCCCCGACCCTAGCTTTTAGAGTACAGTGGGACTGCAGGACACCGACCTTGAGGTAGCTGCACAACTCCTGTGCTGAGCCCCGAGACCACATCCGAAAACAGGTACTGCTTGACTGGGTAGGATGGCAGCCATGTTAGAATGGGCAGGAAGCTGAAAGCTGCCGCCTTAGCCTTCTGTGATGAACACCTATAAAAAGGAGACAAGTGGATGAGCTTATCAGTTGGTCATTTAAAAAATGCCCCATAATAGAAAAGGCATCTTTTTCACTACAGAAAGTCTTCCCGGAATCCATGTTGGGTTTTTCCGCTATAGTTTCTGGCCTCCAAAAAAGGCCATACTTCTTCTTTACTACGAGTGAATCATTTTGTTCCTCTCACCTGACTCCTAATCACCCGTATACCCATAAAGAAAGCCCATCTTTGTCAGTGTTTATCCACAAAGATGGGCTTACCCATAAATCTTTGTAGGTAAACAATGACGAGACATATTTCTTAATTCTCACATCCTGCCAAAACCAGTCATCACCGTGACTGTTGCTCAACTTAGGAAAGAGAACTATAAAATGGATCAGTCATGCCAGCACAGCACAATGACGAGCAATATTCATGTTGTTTTTACTGCATTTTACCAATTTAATGGCTGTAAACCAGTAATATACTGCTCATTCATTGGTAGAGAGTGTCAGCTAAATGCTAAAAACAGTATAGCATTTATAGAGATTTTTCTGTATTCTAACTCTTTGACTTGCGTTAACACATCTCAACTGCAACAAATAGGAAACATGTTGTGCGTCTACATTTCTATGTAAATGTTTTGTACTATAATATTCAAACACTAAATGTTACTGTGCCTGAACTAGTTATATTGCTATCGTGATTTTAATGGAGAAGTCACATAATAGTGCAGAAGTTTAAACACTGGGAGGAGGAAATGTGAATAATTTACAAAGCATTCTAAAAGCAGACAATCAGGCATTGTTTCATTTCACGTAAGGACAGAGCCAAAAGATTTAAACACCCATAAAAGCCATAGGACAAATGATCACAGGCACTCCGAAATATGTAGGGGGGAAAAACAGTTAAATAAAATCAATTTATCAACCAATGAAAACTGTTGATAACTGATAAATCGTTTAAGTCAATTATCAAGTAAATTGTTCCTGTTCATGTCATTATTCATTAAATATCTTCAGACTAGGGATGCTAATTTTGAAATATTTTCTTAACCAATAACCAACCCCTCGTTAACCGATTATTAACCGTTAACCGACAAGATTTGCAGTGTATGAGCACAACAGACAACTGAGTCTCCAGTTCACCCGTCCGGCAGCGTTAACTTAGCAGCCACGATGCTGCGTGTAGTGTCGCGGACATGCAGCCACTTTCCCAGTAAAAGTCTCCATCGCACATCTAGTTTAGTTTAGCAGGTTGTCAGCTGTGTGTCTGTCTGGCATAACGACACTCTGTCTGCCCGGATTAACGATAGCGATTTACCGACAAACAGTGTGTGTGTTTGTGCTACGTTACCATCTGTAGCTCTGTTGGTAGCTTCGTGCTCACCATTGTCACACACATACGGTCTGTCAGCGCAGCGAAACTCCAGCGAGTTTCCGACAGATCGTGTGTGTGCTGATGGTGGCGTTATAGCTGTGTAGCAGACAGTGTGTGTACAGTTTATTTGTCGGTGAATAAATGCTACGCGCTCCTGACGCTCCCAGTGTGGACGAGGCTTTAAGGTGGGCTGTTAAGGTGGACCAGCTTTTCTCTTTTAGGTGATGAGTTTTTCTCAGCTTTTTTAATTCATTATTAACATTTCTTCTTCGTTTTAACCGATAGTGTTTATCGGTTAACAATTAAACAGTTATTTATTAACATCCCTGGTACTGTAGGAATGTTTCCTCTAAGACTCATTTGTGTGGACCTACATAGACTGATTCAATGATTTACTCATCAGTACTTCAGCAGGATAAATCCAGAGGTCAATTCCTCCGTATAAACTTACCGGAGCCGGTTTGCCAGCCTCTGTCGGAGGGTCGTCGAGTTCTCTCTGCGGTTGAGAAGCTGTGACCGGATGAGGGCTTCATCATAGACCGGGCGCTCTATCCTGTACATCAGCTGGGAGTCGGCCTCTTCCAGAGCTGCAGCTTCTTCTTGCTCCATAACAGAACCGGGAGGGCTGATCGTATTGAGTCAGAGTTATACAGTCTCTCCGCTGTAGCTTATCTCCCCCACTTTGTCTTCTCCGTCATTGTTCTGACCGGTATATTTTCATTCCTGTCGCTCCAACTGTCTGACTGCACTTCTTCTTTCTGCTAAGAAGATAAAACAAGATTATTATTCCAACACTAAATGGTTCGCCTTTCGGTTCACTACTTATATATATATATATATATATATATATATATATATATATATATATATATATATACACACACATACACAAGATATAACAAGAGTGGGCGTGATGATAACCAGAAAGGCCCGTGTGTTTGTGCATTTTTTGTACAGATAAGAGAGACTTCCATTAGATGTGCAAAGCCTTTGAGTAAATGTTTTATCAGATTTTTGGCAAATATTTGATCTTTGGCGACAATCTTTGGTTGAGTAAGAGTACAGTTTGTCAGCTGGATTCAAAGTCAGACAAAAAATTGGACACCAACAGAGGAGGTGGTATATAACTTGAAAAAAAGAAGTCACAAAAATTCTAATAATAATAGTCACTGTGTTGCTATAGGAATATAAAGTATCTCTGTATGACTTCATAGTGAATTTACAGTGTGATAGAAAAAGTATTTTCTTTCTATTCCATATGAACGTTAATAGGCTACTGTAAATTATGCTGGAGCAGACACACTGTATTATTATATTGTCAAAGTGACAGACGTGTTTTGATGGGTTTTTTTTAGTTTAGTTAAGATAAAGCAGCTTCATTGTTAGTTAGTTAGTTCCTGGAGGGACCTGGTGGACCCGAATCACCAGTTTCTCCCAATTCAACAGTTCCAACCGTTTCAACGGCTTCAATGGTTCCAACGGTTCCAACGGTTCCAACCGTTTCAACGGCTTCAATGGTTCCAACGGTTCCAACGGTTCCAACCGTTTCAACGGCTTCAATGGTTCCAACGGTTCCAACGGTTCCAATTGCTTCAACCGTTCCAACCGTTCCTACCGTTTCACACCGTTCCAACCGTTTCAACCGTTTTTAACTGTTTCAACGGGTTTAACCGTTTTTAACTGTTTTTAATCGTTCATATTTATTTATGATTTTTTTTATTATTTATGCATTTTTTTATTCATTTATTTATTTTTGCATTTATTTTTTTTATATTTATTTCTGTATTTATTTATTTATGCATACATGATTTTCCCTTTGCATTTCACCCCTTTTGATTTCCCCAAACTTATTTATTTCTGTATTCTTTTCTTTATACGACTGTACAGACGTGTTGTGGTGAGGTTTTTTTGTTTACTTACTTAAAATGTTTTTGTTTAGTTAAGATAAAGCAGCTTCATTGTTAGTTAGTTCCTGGTGGGACCTGGTGGACCAGAATCACCAGTTTCAACCGTTTCAACCGTTTCAACCGTTCTAACTGCTTCGACGGTTTGTTTCTCTGACGTACCAACGGCTGAGTCTCGAGCTCCTTCCCGCTGGTTTATCCTTCATGTTAGCTAGCTGAACAGCGACTAAACACATTTAAAACGTATAAAACAACAACACAAGGACATGAACTGCAGTGTTCTAGTTCCTAGTATCCTCATGTGTTTAATTATATCGTTATATCCTCTCTGTGACAGCAGATAGAGAGGATATTATATACCTTAAAGATGACATTAGAGATGCTAACAGAGACTCACCTCGTCCTCCTCCAGCTGAGAGGTGAGAGGATGCTGCTGCTGCTGAAGGCTGAAGGAGACTAGAGATAAACTGTCCTCCTGAGTTACTGTTTAACCAGATAACGTCCTCTGAGGACAGACACACAACCTGTTATGAATCACAGATAAGCTCTGCTGAGAGGAGTCATCACTCCGCAGGGAAATTCATGTTCTTCTTCCGGTTAGCAGAGATAGGCGTTGATCCTCGCGCATGCGCAGTTCCCTTGAAACCCAGGCCAGTTTGTAGTCCTAAAAGAGCCATTTAAAAAAGATAAATAAAGAAAATCTGTCTGGAGCCGCAAAACATTTGTAGCCACAATGAGGGAAAAAAAAGTTGTAATATTACGAGATTAAAGTCACAACTTTACGAGAAAGAAAGTTGGAATATTATGAGAATAAAGTCATAACTTTACGAGAAAAAAGTCGTTACTTTACGAGAAAAAAAGTTGGAATATTATGAGAATAAAGTCATAACTTCACGAGAAGAAAGTCGTAATATTACGAGATTAAAGTCATAATTTTGCGAGAAAAAAAGCAGTATCATAACAAAAGAATAGATAAAAACGATAGAATAAAATAGGAATATATATATATTTTTTTTAATTCTACCAATATACAATAAACAATAGATAGATAAATAGATAGATAGACAGATAGTAACTTTATTGATCCCGAGGGAAATTCAGTAGTGCAGTGTGTGTGTGTGTGTGTGTGTGTGTGGGAGAGACAGTCATAGGGGGTTGGAGGGGCTGTTGGTTTTGGTGAAACCAATGGATAAACCGTGGATGTCCATGCCAGATTAACAACACTTGGTTTCACTTATTTAGTCATTGTTTAACTGTAAATTTGGTACATTTCTGTTAGTCAATGACTAATAGTCATGTAACGTTGTATGTCTTCGGTATGTTAAAAATTGTTCTGAGAGGAGAAGAGCTGGTTGAGCAAAGTCTGCATATCATAAATTTGTTTCCTTTATTCAAGAAGAACTCTATTTGCAAAATATCCCCTAATAGCTGTGAAAAATACAGAAAATGAAATGAAAATAAATAAATAAATAAATAAATATGTCATTAAATGCTGCAAAAATGACTAAAAATAGATGTAGCCATTAACTTGTCTCTTTATCTATTTATCTTTGTATTAATTCCCTTATGTTTTTACTCTTCTGTTTAATTTTCCTTTTTATTTATTTATTTATTTATTTATTTATTTATTTATTTATTTATTTATTTATTTATTTATTTATTTATGATTTGTCGTGTTGTCACGTGAATCTGATTACATTGTCCTCATAAATGACATCAGAGTGAGAGCTCTTAGTATGTTGAGGATCTCTGGGAGCTGGATGACGAGAGCTGGACCTGCAGCGTCATCAGCGTCATCCTGTGACGTAATCCTCCCGGTCACGGGGTTCCCTCCCTCATGAACTCTCTCACATGGTACACAATGAAAGAAAAACATGTTTCTTCACAGGAAATAAATAATAACTCATTATTATTACATTCCCCACCTCCATATACAGTGATCCACATCTCTCTAATAAAGATTATGTTGAGGATGAAGATGAGGATGATGATGATGATGGTGACAGAACATTTCACACTGCTTGTTTCATGACTTGAAGAAATATACAGTATTAGATGCACTGATGCCATCTGTCTGTCTGTATTAACAGTTTGTTTCCATTAGGGGGCAATAACAGTCAGAGTTAAAACACTTTACTGGAGGAGAGACTGTAGAGATCAATCACAATACAACAATACACGTGTTTCATGTCTTTAACTGTAGTAATTACATATACTATAAACTATATCTAACTATTTTATCAGCCTCCTGGTGATCAGCATCGGCAGATTACAAGATTTTATAGTTATTTAACATCTTTTTGTAGTCATGATGTATCTCATAGATTTTGTTTGTGTCTTTTTAGTCATTTTGTGTTTCTTTATAGTTATTTTGAGTTTCTTTGTGGTTGTTTTGTATCTCTTTGCAGTTGTTTTGTGTCTCTTTGTGGTAGTTTTGTGTCTCTTTGTGGTAGTTTTGTGTGTCTTTGTGGTAGTTTTTTGTCTCTTTGTAGTCATGTTGTGTCTCTTTGCATTTATTTTGTCTCTTTATAGTTGCTTTGTGTCTCTTTGTAGTTGTTTTTTTATCACTTTGTAATTGTTTTGTGTCTCTTTGTAGTAATTTTGTGTCTCTTTGAGGTTGTTTTGCCCCTTTTCATAGTTGTTGTGAGTGTCTTTGTGTCTCTTTGCAGCTGTTTTTCATCTCTTTGAAGTCTTTTGCATCTCTTTGTAGTTGTTTCAGTCTTCTTGCAGTCTTTTTGTGTCTCTTTGTAGTCGTTTTATGTTTCTTTGTGGTCATGTTGAGTCTCTGCCTGGTTGGTACAGGAGACCAGTGGGAACCCAGACACTTCGGGCCCTGGGTCTGCGCCCGGGAGGCCCGTTCAGTAATCTATCCATGGTGACCAGTAGGACCGGCAACAACACTGATATAACTTTCTGTATTATTTTATTGTGTTTTACTGTTATTTATGTTTCTATTAGCTGTGGCAGGTACAGACATTGGACGTTCTGAAGGATTATGAATGTCTGGAAAGTCAACTGTTGATCTCAAAGCCTGTTTTATACATATTTCACAGTGCTGTTTTGTTCTGTGGGGCAGTAAAAACAGGATTTATCGCTCCTTTGAATTAGAAGTGGGAGAACATTGTTATCATGATGGGTTTTCCCAGTCAGCCTGATGACCACTTCCTGCTCCCTCCAGATACAAAGGTGGGAATGAATAATTGATGATGGACTCGGCCTGGCAGGTGAGAGAATTACAATCACAGTGGTGCTACTTCAAACTACGTCTACACTCACTGTAATCAATTACTGCCCAGTAAGGCAACATGTTGTGTAACGTCTCTTTAATATGTTTTCATTTCTCTCCATGTTTCTGCAGCCCGCTGACCGTAAACCAGCGAGTACGGCGCCAGCATTTTCCGGGTGAGAACGCTTCCTGTTCCTTGCCTTCACTTTGATTTTTTTTAATGACCTAATTGCATTGTCATCACTGCTAAGTAATACAGCAGACGTGGTCAAACTGCCAGAAATAACAAACAGTAGTCAACGAGTCCAGTGCATTGTACTGAACTGCTATGAAATGTATATGTACAACAGCCTGTGTACAGACGTCATGAGGCCCCTGTCAGTGTTATTTTATCACATATTATATTATTTGATTACTATTACTGAGGCGTTAACATGTAAACAGCTTTTTAATGTTGTAGCTTCTAAAGAGGGAGTTAATGTTAACTACTTAAAGGCAGGGTTGATGATGTTCTCTAGTAGACACTATTTGTTCTATTGGTTGAAATGGTCTTTCCACCCCGACAGCGATCCATTACTGATGAGCTCTGAAAAAGGACCGTTAAAGAGCCGTCATCTGTAGCTGCTGTAATCCTGTAAAGACGTCTTCCAATCACTGCCTCGAGGTCCGCTTGGAAAGAACCAATCAGATGCCTCCCTGCCTCCCTGCTCGTACTCTACCCTTGGCGTGCACCAGCCTGAACTCAAAGCGTGTCACTGTCGCACGTTTCCTGGAGAACGGAAGAGAGAACTCAGCCCTGCAGTAGCACTGCCACGGTTACTGGTCTTGAGGTAACGTTGTCGAGTTGAGGTCCTCTCTGCGCTCTGTGTCTGTGAAGTAGTGACGATGCGGCGGTGCTCGTGCATGTGTGTGTGTGTGGGGGGGTTTAGATCAGGGGTCAGCAACCTTTACTATCTAAAGAGCCATTTTAGGCAAAAAAAAAAAAAAAAGAAAGAAAATCTGTCTGGAGCCACAAAACGTGATCATTGTGATGAAGGTAACTCAGTTTATAGTCTAAGTATATAGTATATCAGTCTAATGCAGTGAGGGCCAAAGAGACAATGTACTACGGAGTATTAGGGCCACATTGAGGGAAAAAACATCTGAGATTTACAGAATAAAGTCAGAATATTACGAGAATAAAGTCATAACTTAATGATTAAAAAAGTCAATAACACGTAAAATTACTACTTTATAATATTATGACTTTATTCTCAAAATCTCAGATTTTTTATTTTTTTTCCTCAATGTGGTCCTAATACTCCGTCGTACCGTCATACATTAGACCTACAATAATGATAAATAAATGATAAATAAAAGTGAAAATGTAAACAAAAACCAGTTATTCATTTCCATTTTTTATAAATCCACAGGGAGCCACTGGAGAACGGATAAAGAGACGCAGGTTGCAGACCCCTGGTTTAGACGGAGCTCCTGAGGCGATGCCACTTTCAAATGATGCTTTCCAACATCGTCGACCCTACCTTTAATCATATTTGCTCCATTTCTACCCACTGCTGCTTTAAGGTTTGAGGTACAACCCTCAGTAATAGAGTTAGAACCAAAACAAACTGGAAATGCAAATGAGAGAGCTCACCCACACTCTCCTGTACAGTATATGTGTTATTATGTCCCTGTGGAGGTAATAGAACTGAGTCCTCAAGGGGGAGATACAGGACAGATCAGTGAAGACACGTCAAATCAAAGAGGACTTCGAGTCTTCAGTTGTTGCTGCTGCGGTAGCGCTCCTCAGGCTGCAGCTGGTGCTCGTATTTCATTAAAAAATGTACAGGCGACAGATTATACTTTCATGTGTGTGGTCATTTCCGAACATATCGTAGGTCCCTTTATGTATATTCTTTAAACTGTCATCGGTAATGTTGAACTGCAGCCAACTGTGTGGCTTTTTTGCAACCACTCTGTAGAAATCGCAGCAACATGAACCTATAACTGAAGCCTTTATTTTACCCTTTATGTCATCATATTAAACCTGCTTGATAAGCATTGTTGTAAAGTTGTTAAGTTTAAAAAATAAAAGACAAGTAAAAGCTTCAAATTTGCATACAGAGCCATGTCTCAATAACAATCCTCCAGTCACTGAATGAGTTTCTATTTTCTTGTTGTTGTATCTCACCCACACTGATTTAATACTGTCCTGATGTAGGAAATATTTGTTTCCTGATATGACTTTATGGCTCAGTATCATTGATTATTGCCACATGATAATAAACCCCCAGTCTATAAAATGTGACTGTATCAGTATGAATCACATGTTTCAAAGCTTGTTGTAAAATAAAGTGGTTGACAGCCTTTGTTGTTTTCTCTTCAAATAGAAACCATAATTAGAAATTAACCTTGAAAGCTTCAGGAAGTAAATTTCCATCCTGGAGTATCAGAAGATTTACAGCTGCGTCACTTTAATGTACCATGTTTGGTCAGGTGAGTGAGTTTAAGGTGTAATGTGTAAGAAGATCTGGCCACATGCTCCAGACAAATAGGGGTCAGCATTTCACCTCTACTACTGAGTCCACACAATCTGAATTTACAGTCATCAGTTATTAGAATAAAAGCCAACTACTAACTATGTTTACTATGCCACTAACTGGGGCTGTACGGTCCGTGTACGCTTTGATAGTTTGTTTATCGGATTAAATCCAAAGTGGCAGAAACACGAAAACAACGGCTCGTATTTTTGTTTAATCCTCCCTGCAAAGGAAACTCGTCATTAAAGTTTTCAGAACAAGTTTTCTGTTTTTTTTTTTGTGTCCGTCAAAAGTCAAAAGAGAGATGTTTGACCTCTCAGAGTTACCGTCCGTACAAACGTCATCATCCAGTATGGCATCTGATAAATATATCCACATCTCCCAGCACAAAGCACTTTAACATAAAATAAATAAATGAATACAGAGATGCAGATCACAATTCTGTTATTGCAGAACAGCTTGGAATCGGGGATGGTCGCAAAACAGGAGAGGAGGTCGCATTGCTCTGGCTCTACCTGTTTAGCTGGTTACCATGCTCATTTCAGTAAATATCTCTGCAACACAATACATAGACGTCTCTGACATAACGTCAACACTGTAGCCTCTTCACATTCTGTTGATGATGTTGCCAAATCTTACACATTTAAGGATTGTTGTTGAGAAAGAGTTGCATGATCCACACTTGGAAACGTATACCTGGCATGAGTATTGACACGACCCAGAAAGGTAACTGCTCCATACTCTCATGTTAGCATGAAATAGAGCTGAGTACAGCAGGCTTTTAACCCTCCAAAATGCCACCAGAAACAACCTGAAACCGGAGTGACGAGAATTAGGAGGAACTATCGATGAAAATGGGTCAGGAAGACAAACAGTAGCTGTAGAGTTTCTTGGTAAATACTAGACGAATGCTTTATAACACAGCATCTTTTGATGGTGGAGGGTAAATGTAGCACCTTTAATCAGCCCGCTGGCTTCTTCTGCAGGAATGAAACAACAATTGCAGTTATTTTTAAGATCAATCCATCTCTGTTAAAGTCAGCCCACATCTCCTGGCACAGGCTCAGTGTTGATTTCCGTCAGTAAACGTCCCACGACGCTTGTTTTGAGTGTGAGTTGAGGGCTTGGAGAGGAACAAAAGAATAAACATCTCATCTCTGGTGGAGGACTGCTCGCCATGCGGCTGCGGTCGGAGGAATAAACACTTTGTTTCCTCCCTCTGACGGCCACCGGACGTCTGAAAACACCACCGACCAACCCCGAGGAGAGAGACTGAAACACACCGCCGTTATCTCTTTAGCTTTGGGTTCAGAGTTATCTGTATTTCTGACATAACTAGAAGAAAGGTATCCGATTATCTTCTTGATGCCATGATAGATCCTGTAAAGAGCACACTTTTGGTTTCAAAACAACATATTTAAAGAGCTCCTCACAAACTGTTGGCATTTTGGGAAATACACTTCTGCCGGGTTGTCGTCTCGTCTGGTTACACCACTTCCGGATGTATTTTAACCAAAACCACAATCTTTTCCTAAAGATAACTAAGTAGTTTTCGTTACGTAACGTCCGTAACCAAACAAACCAACTAACTAACCAAGCAAGTCGATCTATACCAAATCTAAGCAGTTTTATTTTGAAAAGCCTGGAGTGGACATTCGTAGGAAAAATAATTAAAAATACGTCGTTGAAAGTTCAATTTCAATTTCAAGTTCAATTGTGTGACTATTTCACGAACAGCCGTGAGACTCTGCTGGATGATTGACACCACTCTCATATCTGTTGAGACTGCTGAAGTTTGTTTATAGCCTAATGTTAGCGTTTTCACTTCTGGCGATTGCATTCACGCTTCAAAAACCATAAAAGTGGTGTTCATATGTGGAGATTATAGATAAGATAACATAAGATATACTTTTATTGTCCCCGTGGGGAAATTTTTCCTGGACTCCGTCCAACTGCAGTTACAAACACTAAATAAAAACAGCATAAACAACAATAATAAACGATTCCACATCAGACAGGGAAACAGTTTCACGGAAACAGATGTTCCAACACATACACAGTCCATGTACATAATGGCACATACTATCACACATACTATCACACATACTATCACACACACCATGGCAGGTATTGCACCGGTAGTGCACTGCACCGTCTACCGTGTTGCCCATATTGCACAGACAATAGTCCAATATTACACATATGCAACATATTGCACTGTCCCTATTTAACATATTGCACTGTCATTATGATAGCTTGATGTTACGAGTTGTTGAGGAGTTTAATGAATGAATGTTTGTAACGGTTCAACCTGCACCGTGGGACTCTATATCTCCTGCCGGAAGGTAGAAGTTGGTACTGCTGATGTAAGATTATCTTACAGAACGAAACGTGTAAAAGCATCATAAACGTTTGTTTGCAACAGAGTTTATTTTCTGCAATAATCCAAAACCCAGTGGAACAATCCCGTTGGCTTTTAGTGGAGGGAACCAGGGCGATGCTAACTTCCTGTTTGGCCTACGTCATCCCTGGAGCACTCTTCTTGACATTACATTAGCTAGTTGCTGACTCTTTGTTTTTTTAATTGTGTAATTGTAACACCACAGTACAGTTTCCACAGTGGAGCTCTATTTCATGGGTATATGCCACGTAATTTACGAGGAAGTTTCCTGACATTTTTCTGCATGTTCAGCAGTGTGTTCTTCTGACTGAATGACTTACTGGAATAAATTACTTGGAAATGTACCAACTAAGCACTGTCTTTATCTCTATTTTGTTTTTTATACACATTTCTCTTTAATTCCACCCTGACATTTCACCAAGATTTGAATTTTTGGATGATAATTTGAAACAAAATTCAGCAGGTTTGAGATCATATAGGTTGAAAACTTTCCGTTATGTTTATTGATTTTCTTTTTTCTCTCGGCCCACGTGAACCTGTAAACTTTGTACCCCTCGTTGGCATTCATTCATTCCTGGGTGGAAAAGCTTTGAAGGTCCAGACATCAACATTGTTCCACATTGCATGTTTACTCTGTCCTGAAAAGCCTCTGTGACAACGCTGCATGGTTGGTAACATTAGCCACAGAAGTGCTCACATACACAGCTTCCGCTCCCACATACGCCAACCCCAAGGAAATACACTTTAAATGTACAACCACATCAGTCTGTGGTCCTTTTAGTGAGTTTGCAAACATATAAAGACTAGAGGAGAGGAGGACTTTCACTGGACACTGGAAGCCGGATCATGAGTTGACCTTCTGCACCAGTAAGTGACATTATTTACACTTTCTCTGCATCATCATGAGACGATAGGTGTGTTATTATTTACTGATAAATTGCAGTATAAGTTCCTCCACAACTGGAAGTCACAGAGCCGCAATCTGCTGTCGATCGTCATTATCAGCACATCGTCATTAATCTTTGATGTCATCTCGTTATCTCTGGACACAATCTCCAACCGGTGGTTGTCCTTATTTATTGCCCGTGACAGGTTTAAAGTCTGTACCATAAAGAAACACCTTTCATGTGTCGAGCCTCGGTCGCTGTAACACAAACTGTTTATTGGACGATTACTTGTAGGAGCATTTATTATTTTTGATGTATTTCCTGACTGCCATTAACAAATAGAAGTTTATTTACTTAGTTTAAACTTTAAATAAAAGAGTATACTTTCAGTTTACTTACAGACAAGTATACAGAAAAGTCTAAGTATACTTGGTTTATACTTATACTTAAGATATACTTAAGAAAGGTATAATTAAGTATTCTTGCATATAGGCCGACACAGAGAGGTGTACTTGGCTTATAGTTGTGCTTATGTTTTAATAGAGTAGCCTATTAAAGTGTTTGAGAGTTTGTAAACGGATGTTTTGATATGAATTTACTTTAATTAATCAAACATTTTCTACGTTTTTTGGATTATCCATTCACCATATAGGAAGGTTTTTTTAATTTTTTATCATCACAAAACATCAAATCAAATAGAAAAAAGGAGCAAGTCTCTTTATGTATTTATTACATAAATCATTGGCTAAGTAATATAAGTTAAAGTATACAAAAAATTAAATTAAAAAGCATTAAAAGAAGAAAAAAAGTTAAAGAGTACGTACACATGTAAGGCAAATATATAATCTGTTCTATAAACAGTAAAACAAGTAGCAGGGAGCTGTAATCATTTCTCTTCATCTATATATTATATCTTGTATATATTGTCTTATCAGCACTTTATTACTTTGCACTCTGGTCACTTGTACTATGTGCATTGACAATAAAGTTTAATCTAACCTAACAAAGTGTACGTTCATGAACTAAAAAGTGGGCTACAAATATATATATATACAAGTATACTTGCAGCATAAAATAACTATTAAACTGCGAGTACTTTAAAGTGGGCTACAAATATATAGTCATTAACAGTATACCTATTCAATTGCAGTATAGTTTATCGTATATAAAATACAACTTAGATGTACTCAAAGTTTGCTGTTCTTACACTTAAAGTACACTTAAAAGTTTACTTTTATAAGCTAAAAAGTGCCCCAAGAAGTATTAAAGTAGCACACTTACTAGTACACTACTAGCATATTGATATTAATAGACTTACATTAAGTATGCTTGACCTTTACTAAAGTATACTTCATAAAATAAACTTGAAGTTTACTACTTTTTTTGTATTATATTTATTGTGTATTATGAACGTTTTTGTTTCTCTGCTGGGCATCTATACGGTTTCTCTCTCTACTTTAACATCCGTCTGGTCAAAGCTGTTCTGTACATTATGTGTGAGTGAACTTCCCACCTTCCTGTCAGCAGAGATTACGGCATACAATGGAGTGAAAGGTGTTGTTAATTATCAGATGTGTTTTCCAGCAGCCTTGATTTTATTTACCACATGATCTGTATCTTAAATGTCATCTACTGCATATTGTGTCCATGAATTCCATCAGCTTCATTGTCCTGGTATTGTTCACGTGTCTCACCGTCCCACCATCACGGGACACTTGAATGGAACGAAGGCATTGTTGTTGTTTTTTCATTATTATATTTATTGTTTTTTTAAAACAACAGAACAAACATTCACAAACGTCTCCAATAATAACATTAAGAAACTTAATAAACCTAATATTAATATAAAATATTCCATTTTCATTCACATATCAGGAGGTCAGAGGTCAAGGGACCCCTTTGAAAATGGACATGACAGTTTTTCCTCGCCAAAGATTTAGTGTAAGTTTGGAGCGTTATTTAACCTCCTTCACGACGAGCTAGTATGACATGATTGGTACCGATGGATTCATCAGGTTTTCTAGTTTCCAGTATCTTCACTCTAGCTTTAAAACTGAGCGCACTACAACCTAAAAATTGCAAGTTGTGTTAATGCGTTAAGAAAATTACGCGTTATTATCTAACGTTGGCAGCCCTAGTTTAATGCAATGGGACAGAATACACTTGTTTTCCACCGTGTCTCAAGCAAATCATCTTTATGCACGTTGCAATCAACCATCTACTAAACTCCTCCCCCAAAAAAGTGATTGTCCAATCACAGCTTAGCAACCGTTAATTAGGCACGGAAGTTCTGTTGAATGGCGTCATTTTTTCTTCAACGACTTTCGCTTCGTTTGACCCAGCGGCAGCGGCGACACCCTGAAAGCGGTGCGCCTCATAGCGAAGTTTAGGCCCTATATTCTCAGACCTGTCGTCCCACTGTTTGGAGTTTGCAGTGCGTCTGTGGATCATCGGAAATGATTCTCCCCCTGCATCCATAAAAAAGGTCTTATCAGACAGGAGAAAATGTTCTCTCATTAAAAACGAAAAAGTAAAGTGAATTCCAGAGGACGAGATCAAACATGCAACTTCAGCACGCAGTCCACACTGTCCTGGACTGCGGAGCTGGTGAGAACAGGATGTGGTGAGACAGACAGATAGAGGGAAGAGGAGGTCTGAGGTCAGGAAGGTAATCAGCTTGACATTGCACCACCGTAACGTCTCTGCTCTGATGATCTCATGATCATATTTACATAAGACACACTAACTAGAAAACACACTACCTGTCTGTTTATTGCTACTGTGTGAGAGTGAAACCGAGGCATTTGGGAATAGTAGTCCAGAAGGGAAAGACATAAAATGAAAAAGCTTAAAGTGGAACTCGTTTTTACACATGAAGTTCAGTTTGTCATGGAGGTCGACTACATAGCCTGTAAAAACAGCTGTGGTGGAGCCACGGTATCGAGGTCGCGCCCACACACACCCGCCCGAGCCAATCACGAGCCGAGCACGACCGCAGCACCATAGTACTACCCATAATATCTCTATAAATATATTTATAATCAAACTGACAGACGTTCTGTTACACAGACTGGTGACGGTTATGGAGAGTTAACATCTCCTCTCTCGTACGTTTCCACGACTACTTCACTCAGAGCAGCTGTCAATCACAACTGTCAGTCATGACGTCTCACCTCCTTTTTATAGCATCAGATAACTAATTAAAACCAAACTTATCATATGGACTCTTCTCCTAAACACAGAAAACACGACCCCATTTGAACACAAATTCCTTTCAACGCCACTAATTTCTTTAACGCATTAACGCAACTTGTGATTTTTACCTTATGGCGGGTGCAGTTTTAGAACTAGAGTGAAGATACTGGCATCATATGAAACTAGAAAACCTGATGAATCCATCGGTACCAACCATGTCATGTTAGCTTGTAGTAAATGAGGTTAAATAACGCTCCAAACTTGACCGGTCCCTTGACCTCTGACCTCCAGATCAGTGAATATAAATGGGTTCTCTGGGTACTCACGAGTCTCCCCTTTACAGACATGCCCACTTTATGATCATCACATGCAGTTTGGGGCAAGTCATAGTGAAGTCAGAACACTGACACACTGACAGCTGTTGTTGCCTGTTGGGCTGCAGTTTGCCATGTTATGATTGGAGCATATTGTTTTATGCTGAATGCAGTACCTGTGAGGGTTTCTGGATCAATATCTGTCATTGTTTTGTGTTGTTAATTGATTTACAATAATAAATATATACATACATTTGCATAAAGCAGCATATTTGTCCACTCCCATGTTGATAAGAGGATTAAATACTTGACAAACCTTCCTTTAAGGTTCATTATGAACAGATAAAAAATGTGTGATTAATTTGCAATTTATCGCGATTAAATATTTGTATGGATTGACAGCCCTACATAAAACTTAATTCATTTTGATTGCAGATAAATGTGTGAAAAATTACAGTGTTTTACAACACAATAAAACAAAAACGAACAAATAGACATGACAGAGTGAAACAGAATAATATATATATGTGTATATATATATTAGTAAAATAATAAAACTAAAACAATAAATAAGACAATTAAGAATTTTAATTTTAAAGATATTTATGTGTGTTGTTAAAAATGTATCCGTAGTGAACTTGTCATACTGTACACGCCCACACAGTCCATGAACACATTCTTTCCTTCAGTCTCTTTTTTTTATCAATGGAAATGAATGCGTAGTGGAAAGTGTCTGACCTTGGTCTATCGACAGCACATCATTGTTCCAGCATTCATCAGATATCAATCATTATCACTGAGCATGGTGTGATAGAACAAAGGCTGGCCTGAACCACCTGATCACATGACACCGGTTTATTACAGTCATTCATATGAGCTGCAGATTTTACCCACCACACTGTTCCAGTGTTGCAAAGAAACAAAGCACACTATTAGAAATCCAGGATCACAAATATTCTAATAATATGCTGGAATATGTCCATGATCCAACGTCCAATCCTCAAAACTTCATCACAGACTGTATATAAGAAGTGAAAGTAGTCACCGTGACGTCACCCGTTGGTTTGAGGAGTGCCGTTTTGAAGCCTTGAGTTTGACATTTCTCCGTTGCCATCTTGGTTTTCCATTGGTCCTGTCTAGAAGGTAACCTGCAAATTGTGAAATCTGATCTGAGACCTGCAAAAACTCTCGCGAGACTCGCTGCCCAATGACCTATCCCTAACCTTAACTATTCAAGGTCAATGCCTAATGCCCGGTTCTGACTACACGATATCAGCCCGATTATAGCCCGACGCGGCCGTCGTAGGGTGTCGACTCGGATCAGGAACGATAAATGAGTGTCGTGCACGGCAACCGATGCCGCGTCTGGGACGCCTCACGACGTCCCGGTAGGAAGTCTAGCATGTTTGATTTTTTATTTTGTTTTCCACGACGTGTTCCGACCCGGCCGTGAGTTTGACCGGCTGAGCACAGACGCACACAGCTGTAAACAGAAGGCTACTTATATGCAGAACGATGTCATCCGACCTTCAGCTGCTGCCGGACCTCGCAGTAGGATATTCAATCTAGGTTGTGTCGGAGTAAAAAAACACCACCGCTGTGTGTCTTTGCACATGGAGCATCCCGTTTCGCTTCTCCCTGTGAATTATATTTTTACTGTTTTCCTCTGGAGCCTCGTGGGCCCCTTTACATGCTCGGTGCCGGGAGAGTGTGTGTTATCGGAACAGGATACCGACGTGTAGTCTGTCACGTGTCGCGGCCGAGTCACAACAAGAATTTATGACTCTCAATCGTGTAATCTGACATAGTGACCATCGTAACCGGCAAAAATATCATCTAGTCTGATCCTGGCATAACCTTAACCATTGGAGGTCAATGCCTAACCTCAACCAACCTATGCAACCTGTCATTCACAAGGTAGCCCTGCCCTAAAGCATCCCCTGCTTTATGGTCTATCTGACTCTAAATGGGACCATAAGTTACTAAATGAACATCATGCTGTACTGAAGAAGACTTGAAACTAGCGATTGAGACCATGAACTCATGTTTACAGTGTTTACTGAGGGAATAAATCAAGAGAGAAGTAGACTCATTTTCTCATAGACTTCTATACAACCAGAGGAGTCGCCCCCTGCTGGCTGGCAGAGAGAATGCAGGTTTAAGGCTCTTCAGGAGTTGCTGTACTTCTCAGATCTGGGAGTTCCCCTGCTGGTATTCATGCATCTGGGTCCATTTCCCATGAACCTGGCCTGAACTGTGCTTGATCCTGGACAAACAACAGAGGCAGGCATTGCCGTATTTCCACTTAATTCTGGGTCGACACTTCGATAAGATTGCACTGAAACCAGCGAGCAGCACACACACACACACACACACACACACACACACACACACACCTACAGTTTCTGCTCCTTCTTATCAGTTCGGTTGGTGTTGCCTTAAAATCTGAAGGAAGACTTTCTCTTTCCTGTCAGCTCTAAATCCAAAAAACAAAACACAAAAGGTCAGTTCACTTTTAAAGACGGACCTGTGTGTTTATGGAATCTGAATATCAGTGTGTCTTATCACACGCTGGATAAATGAATCTCTTGCATTCAGCAGGTTTTTTCCTCAAACAATCTCAGACTATTTTTACCCTTGAAGTGCACCGCGGTGCTCCGCAGCCGCCGACCTTTTTCCCATCCTGAAAAGCTACTTGATTTCCACTTCACAACAATGACCTGACCTGTCCTGTCCTGTCCTGTCCAATGTCCACATCCTCCCTATCCTCCCTAATATCTTCCAAACGGAAAGTCGCCGGCTGAAAGTTGCAGGTCACAGATATCAGTAAGAACAATGGTCAAGGATAAGGCGGGCGTTTGTGCGAAACGGGGACTTCATCAGAATTGCTGTTAATAATTACAGTCGTGATAAGCCAGGCAGAGGTGGCATTTATTGATGGCAAAGCCGTCTGAGGTCCCAGTTGATCTCCAGGAGCTGGGAGGAGGAGGAAGACGAGAGAGAGGAGAGGAGAGTTTGGATTTGAGACGGATTAGGACACTGTCAAGTATGTGACAAGCTGCTGTACTTTACTTTTTTAAGCTTTTGGGTGTGAAATCTTTGAAATCAGAAGATCTTCACCAGTAGACGTGATGTGTTTTGATCTCCAGTTGATCTTGGAAAAGTCAGGGAGACATTTTAGTGCTAAAACTCAAATCTATCCTCTCAGGTGTCCTCGTTTCTAGAGCTCAAATAGAGCCTGACAACCCAACCCCAGGTCCTGACCTGGCTCCTCTGCTCTGCCTCTCTTTCGGGAGTCTGGACCTTTGTTGTTTGCTCTTAACGTTGTTTGATAAGTGATGTTCAAAGGCAACACAGGAGCCTCCTCCTAACCCTTAATGTGATTAACGTGATCTCAGAGCCACATAGAGGAGCGGAAGCAGCGGCGCTCCAGGCAGCAGAGACGAGACGAGATGATGCGACCGGGAGCTCAGCAGTACGTGGTGGCCAGGCCGCTGTACTCGGAGGAGTCCTTCGCAGAGGACCATGAGGTGGTCTACAGGCACCGCAAGACCATGCTGGACCACTTCAAGCAGTACTTCACGTAAGGAACGCTTTGGTTTTTGTTTCTTGTGAGGTTTGTTTCAGCGTGAAGATGATGAACTTCAAATCAGTCTCTTCTTGTTTCTTTGGTCATACAACATATATATATATATATATATATACATATATATATATATATAAACCCAAGACTTTTCATACAATATCTTAACCTACATTTTGTTTAATAGTTCAAATTGAGGCCAAATTATGATGGTTCATGTCAGATTTTGTAAAGTAAAGTTGTTCTTGCGCCACTTACTTTAATATGAAAAATAACATAAGGTCCAATCCTGCATGTATATAACACATGAAACATGTCATTTCTGTTTGTAGAAAGTAAAGAAAATGCATTATTATTTATGATGTTTAAGGATGCAAAGACTTTTTGAGCCAACACACCTATTCTAAGTCTGTAAGACTTTGTAGAAAGTTATAAATTAGATAACTTGCGAGATTCTTGAGAGAACTTGTCTGTTAATGTCTGGCAGGTTTAATGCGTGTTTTAAAATAGTAACACGTTTACTTTGCACCTCGGCCCTGTCTCCTAAAAAAAAGTACTTTTCCGTACGACGAAACTGTAAAAGAATTGTGAGTTACGTTTCAAAGGGAAACATATTTTGATGGTGATTACATGTGTTATTTATTTATTTATTTTATTTAGTGAAGCAAGACAAGACAGGTGAAATTTGACAAGACAAACAAAAACAAAAAAATAGATAAATAGATAAATAAATAAATTAATAAAATACATGGGGTGACATGACAGAATTAACGGGACAGGAAGATTTTAACAAAACGAACAAAATGAGACAATTAAATAACGGATTACATTTGTTATTGACGTATCATAAATACATGTAACGTAATGATGAAGTCCGTGGAAGTCCGTGAGGAAGATGAGGAGATTGGGTCAAACAAACACGAGACTTTCAAACTAAAAGTCAACGTTTGCTTATTTTAATTTATGTCTGTAGCTTAATAACTTAACAAACGTAGTAATTTGATGTTTTTTTTTACTAAACCTATCAAAGTAGTTTTGTTACCTAAACTTAATCAAGTAGTTTTGTTGCATTTTTATTTTGTTTTGTTTCAGTTTCGTAGTCATTTTTAAGCCAACCCATGATGTTTTTTTCTTTTTACTAAACTTAACCAAGTAGTTTTGTTGCGTGGTTTAGTTTTGTTTCAATTTATAATCTAGGAGAAAATATTTTTCACTTGAAACGTAATTGCGTCTAAACGTAATGCAGTTTAGACATATGGGAACGTCATTTTGTAGGACATAGAGTTGCTTTATTATAGTAGCAGAGAAAGTTTAAAAATTGGCGCATTTGACCCCGTTCTCCCCTAAGACAAATCATAATGGGTTTTTACTGAACCTAACAAAGTAGATCTGTTGCTTAAACCTAACCAATTAGTTTTGTTGCATTTTTATTTTGTTTTGCTTCAGTTTCGTAGTAATTTTTAAGCCAAACCATGATGTTGTTGTTTTTTTACTAAACATAACCAAGTATTGTATTTTTTCTTTAGTTTTGTTTAAATTTATAGCGTGACTGTACTGCGACTGTAATCCGGGAGAAAATAAGTATGTGTATGGGAACGTAATTTAGTAGGAGACAGAGTTGCTTTGTTATAGTAACGGAGAAAGTTTAAAAATTGGCACATTTGGCCCCGTTCTCCCCTACTAGCTGATGCATTACTTCAGCACAGTTCTTCTTCTTGCTTTCCTGCTTTCACTCTCTCCAATATTCAGCCTTTGATTTGTCTGTCTTGTCTGTGTGCACTTAGTGATACTTTAAGTATGATGTACTCCTCTTTAACCTGTCTTTCACTGACATATAGATGATGATGATAGATGATTTAAAGGAATACTTAATACTCTAAATGAAGTGCAATCTTGAGTCTGTTTCTCAATGATGTCATCAGGTGAACACACCTGGATAAACATTATATTTTATGCTATTGTGCCGTTGCAGATGTAACACCAAACGAGCCAAGAACGCAGCTCTGTCTCTGCTGCCGGTCATCGGCTGGATGAAAATGTACCGAATCAAAGAGTGGCTGCTCAGCGACATCGTGTCTGGTATCAGCACCGGACTGGTAGCCGTCCTGCAAGGTAAACCTTTAGTGTTTCACTTTAAAGCATCTGCAAGTGCAAGTCTGTATTTCCTCATTGTCAACTATCAAATATGGAAAACAACAGGAACGAACCTCACATTTGAGTCCATCTAATATAATATATCTGACACCATTCTGATAAAACCTGGATGGGTGATGCATGTCAGCACTAACACACAGCGCCCTCACAGAGAAATGTTTAATGTGAACACACCGCTACGCTGAAAACACTCCCACTGACCTGATAATGACATGAAGATGAAACTTTATCAGTAGCCTCATTCCCACTGCATGACCTAACCAAAGGGAGGAGACAAATGCATCTTCAATCACACAGTTTTGGTATCGGTAGAAAAAAAAATATGCCATGTTTGAACATTCCTAGGGAGGAGGCGGGGGGAATCTGTAGAATCCTGTTACTGATTTGCCTACATTGGCCTATTCATGGGATACTTCTTCTCAAAGCCACTCTATGTAAGAATCAGAATGTCTTGTTAACAGCTTCACCTGTGGCCGTTAAGTCAACTAAAGTCAGCGTTCTGTTGCTGGCGCTTGTGCTCGCTCTACATAGACATGAAGGAGCGTCACTCAACACAGTGAGGAGACACACGTCAGCTAAAAGCACAGCATCACTCTATATTTCAGCTGCTTGGCAGTAATGTCAGCTGACCAGACCAAGGTCTCTCCATGAATCAATGCTGATCCTAGTGTTGGCTTTTCCTGCCTCAGCCTCCCGACCGCGGCCGGAGGGAACGGGGGAGACGCCGGAGTTTTGGTGGGAGACGATAATGTTTCTCTCTGCGGAGCCCCGTCACTTCACAAGACACGGGAAACCTCTGCTGGTCTGGAGGAGCTGCAGCAGTTATTTCTGACCAAACGTCCACTGAACATTCACTAGATATTCTCAGAGCTACACTA
>CAKAOI010002510.1:0-52526 GCA_916701655.1 Sebastiscus albofasciatus
TTCTGAACCAGTTGGAGTTTATTGGTGGAGGTGTTGCTGATGCCATAGAGGAGGGAGTTGCAATAATCAAGGCGGGAGGAGATGGTCTACATCGCAGAACACAGGAGTTGCTGGCCTACCGCTGCCTCGATCTGTTAGTTTGTGTTATTGTGAGACTTTGGTTAGTTTAAATTCATCAAAGTCACACAACAGCACAAACAAATTAACCGATATAGATAGCATAGCAACAGCTTCAGTGCTCCATCGGAAAGGCTGTCTGTCTGACTGCAAAGTAAAGCAGCGAAAATATTCTAAATGTAGCGTACACTTCAACTGATATGAATTCTTTTAGGTGTCTAAAATACTGTCCACTTTGAGCACTGATCGCTGCACATGTAAATATACAGGCTTGTAAACACTTCAGTCAGGAAAGAAACCAAACCAGGAGATCTAAAACTGCGCTGTCAAAAATGCTCATCTTGTTGATGGAAAAGTTATTCCCTTCATCCATCATTTTGAATTTGAGTCCACAATACATGGAATATGAAAATCTGTTGTGCAAAAACACATTAAAATTCACTGTCAAAATATTCCTTCATTGCTCTCCCACAAACTCTGCATAATTTATTCTGTTACCTGGCAGGCAGGAGTAGTTTTGTTCTTGGAACCAGCCACAACTCTTGTCACATACTCAACAGGTTTCCCAAAAAATAATGAGCCAAACTTCATTTGTTAGAGAAGCAGGTAGTGTGAGGATGTGAACAGGTTTTATTCTGACTTTGTGTGTGTGTATTGTTTTGTAAGGTGAACACAGCCATCCAGCTCCTTCTGGTTGCATCCTCTCTGGCTGCTCCAGTCTTCCAGTATACAGACAGTGTCCTGCTGCAATGCTTATGGTAAACCACACACACCCTACACTGTCTTACACCTGCATACTGTACACACACAGGTCTCATGCACTTGACTTTAATATCCATAATGTCCTTTACTTTATAGTGTATTGGTTCCAACAAAAAATGTTTATTGTGCAAAGGGCTTTTGAATGCTAATGGTTTCATCTCTGCTGGAACAAACAGCATTTATGTGCTTGACAGAGTGTTCAGGTTAAGTGCACTGACTCATTCCGATCTACAACGCCGAGTGGGTTGGAGTAGAGATCCGAGTCAGGACAAACATTTTGTTGTGTCACAGTAACCTACATTTTTATACACATTCAGCAGCCTGTTAATCTAATCTACACAACAACAGGCATCTGTATTTGTCTTGCTCAGTCGTTGTACTTTGCTGCTGTAACATTGCACATTTACCCACTGTGGGACTAATACAGGATTATCTTATCTTAATAATTTGATACATTGTTTTTAAATGTATCAATTAATTAATTAATAATAATAACATATACAATAATAATAATCTACACAATAAAAACTACAATGGGGAAAATGATGCTGTTGGCATTTAAAATAAAGTAATTTGACCAATCAGATGAATGGAACTGGTATTTTAATTACAGTATATGTGTATTATATTTCAGGTATGTTACCGCGGTGACGACAGCAGCGTCCGGCTATAGCTACTGGCACTACGGCCGCAAGACTGTCCAGGTGCTAAACACCAGATCACCATGACAACCACACCAGGAAACACGCAGAGACACTGATCAGCCGCGGCAAAAAGTCGGACAGACAGAAGGATGGACGATCGCCAGGAGCTCTGAAACCAAGTAGTTGTGACAGCCATTAATGCGTCGTCATGGCAACGACACACGGAAACCAACCGAGGACGCAGATGATTTACTGCAACACTACAGAAACGCCTAACAGCGGCTCTGCCACTGGACCGGCTGCGGACTAGAGACACGTGCACACACATAGAAACAAAGACCTCACACACACACACACACACACACACACACACACTCAAACATACATGTCCAGTATATGTTAAGTCATCTGGTCAGAGCTTCTATTTTTTCTTAGTTTTCAATCAAGAGGATGCAATGTCAACACGATTGTTAGTTTTGTAAACCAATGATTTATGATTAAAACAGAAAATCTGCTTTGGTTTGTCTCTGTGTGTGTGTGTGCGTGTGTGTGTGTGTGTGCGTGCATGTGACTGCAGGGCTGGTTTTTCTCGTGTTTAATCTCAGGAGACACAAATCTGACAGTCCATCCATTTTTAAATCAGCCATCGGAGGATTAAAGACGGGGTATAAAACTGCCATGACGTGCTATTAGTGTTGCACAGGACCTGCAGTCTTAGTCCTGAGTCCTCATGTTAATGCTGAAGCTGCAAATTATCCTTATTTAGTAGCGCAGAAACGATTACATTCATAAATTAATATGAATTGTACTAGCGTGTAATTTTTAGAATCATCTGAAGCACTTTTCTTTGCAAGAAACGCCTAAAATTGCCTTGTTCCAGCTGCTTCAATGTGAGCATTTGCTGCTTTTCTGTGTTTTATGTCACCTTAAATATTCAACACATTTGCGTTTTGGACTGTGAGGGACATTTGAAGACCTCACCTTGAGGTCTGAGGAACTGACCATCATTTTTCATTATGTTCTGACACTCTATGGACTAAACAAGAAAAGAAACGACAGATTAATCAATGGTGAGAATAATCGTTAGTTACAGCCCTGTTATTGATCAGGCTGGGGGTTTTATTGTTATTGTTATGCCTCTGTGCCGGCGACAGTCGTGGCCGGAGGCATCATGTGTGAGGTTGTCCCTCCGCCTGTCCGGCTCGTGAACGTGATGTCTCAGGAACGCCTGGAGGGAATTTGCACAAATGTCCACTTGGACTCAAAGAGGTCAAAGGTCACTGTGATCTCACAAATTACATTTTTGGCAATAACTCAAGAATTCATATGCTAAATTGTGACAATTTCACACAAATGTGTAACAGCATGAAGTGATGACATCTCGGACAGACATGGATGTAAACTGCAACTTGACTGGTTGGCGGAGGCGTACAACCGCGAGGAGGTAATCCTAGTTCATTTAGGTACAGTGTGTAGCATTTGGCGACATCTAGTGGTGTGGTTGCAGATTGCAACCAACTGAGTACCCATCCGCTCACTTCTCCCTTTCCAAAAATGCGGTAACGTGAGTTACCGTGTGCCAAATCGTAGTAACACCGTTCATCTCGCTCAGAGACCATCCTTACCATTGTTACACTACTTTAGATGCAACGGAGGTCGGACGGCGGCTGGCAGTACCACGGTCTTGCACTCTGCGGCTCACATTGCCGCACTTTCACAAGCATGTCGGAGAACTACGGTGGCCTTCAGGGTCATCTCTCTCTAGAGCCAGAGTTTGGTTTTGTCCGGACTCCGTGAAGAGGACCCGCTCCCTATGTAGATATGATTGACTCATTCTAAGCTAACGAAAACACAATGATTCCTAGTTTCAGGTGATTATACACTAATGAAAACATAGTTATGAATATTGTATTCCGTCTCTGCTAATAGATTCCCCTAAATGCTTCACAATGGTCACTTAATTGTCAGAAAGTAGTGAAACATGCCCATCACAAGTTCCCAGTAACATCAATCTGACTGGGAATGAAAAGGCTTTTAGGCTAAATCTGTAAATATATACGTACATATGTAATATTTGCTGCCTCTGATTTAGTGAAGAGCCAAAGGTGGCATCTTAAAATTGCGTATTTTGTTGCACCAGAAGAATCAAACCTCTAAAGATATTGCATTTAAAATAATATAAAACGGACAAAATCAGCAAAACATCCCATTTGAGCAAGCTAGCCGGCTACACGCAGTGAATGTTTGACATTAGTGTTCCATAAAAGACTTTTCTCTTATTGTTTCAGCGCTGCTGTATCCGTCTCTTACTCAGGTGCAGCACTCATCTCTGAATCCGCTGCTCATTTCCCTGCTCACTGTTATGCTTATTAAAAGAACCACAAAGGCCACAAAGCTCTTTTCTAAGTTCCTCCATTCTCAAGATCAATAAGCCCAATAAGCCGGAGGTTATTTGGAGACACCAGCTACTACTACTGAACTCCTCTGGCGATCGTATCCGACTCCGCTGCTTATTTTCCCCCTCAAGTAAACTAGTGCGTTGAGGGAAACTTGGCAGCGTAACCTTTTCAACTCTCCCACTTACTTCCCGGCAATTTTCTGCACCACTTGGGTAATGC
Organism: Sebastiscus albofasciatus; assembly: GCA_916701655.1. NCBI lineage: Eukaryota > Metazoa > Chordata > Actinopteri > Perciformes > Sebastidae > Sebastiscus > Sebastiscus albofasciatus. Next base: position 4,142 of record CAKAOI010002510.1, read on the forward strand.
TGTTTCATTACTGACCGTGCGCCGATGACTGCCAGGCTTGTGCGAGTTGTTTTCGTGGCCTTGTGTGGGATGCCTGCTCATTATCTCCTCGCTGAATAATTTAAAAAGAGTCTCATTCTAAACTGAGATATCCATCACTGGGAACAAATTGATACCTACGCTCATTAAACAAGTGCTTAAAGAAGTTCTGCTGCTTTTTTATTAGATTTTATTAGATAGTTCCTTAAGTCCATATTTGAAAACACAGATTGGAAGTGTGTAATTTGGAAGCAGTGGATGATGCCCCACAGGCTTCTCATGCAGTGTTTGGGGAAAGCTGTTTAATTAGCAGTGCCTCAGAGATGAAAGCTTAAAATGAATCAAACCGCTCTCGGTGGTGAACTTCTACTTTACCAGGCTGCGTGAGCTCATGATTGACAGATGTTGACAGCTTTTATTCGTTTTGGTTCAGTGACTGTGAAGTCATTTAGTTGGGAAGTAAACTATAAAGGATTGATGGATGAATTGAAGCGATTGGAAATATCTAATTTATTCAAGAGCACAAGTTTTAGTAGGATTCAGTCTTAATTATTATTATTATAGGACTTTAGGAGAGACTTTTCAATTAAAATAAAATCTTAAACTTTTCAGTGGTTAAAAGAAAAAACAGCAGCAACCAACTTCAGATTTAAGATTTGACCTGTAACTTCAGAGTTTTTCTGGTCACTTCTGAAAGTCATCAGACGATCTTGCATATTCTGAAATCATGTTCAGAATCAGAAATACTTTATTGATCCCCGGGGGGGAATTGGGACGTTACAGTTGCTCTTACTGTATATACACGTAAAGAAATGTAAGATAAATAAATGTAAAATAGAAATAAAGGAGTAGGTAACATGTAAATTATGTACATAATGCAACAATATATAACACAATGTATGTAGAGAAATATAAGTAAATAAGAAAAATAAGAAATGAGGGTATAAGAAATATCTGCATTAAAGACATACAATATATAACATAACAAATAAGTAAATACAAGATGCTGAGAAGAGTCCGTTAGTTTAACACTGCTCTGTTGATTTTAAATGTCACAAGTCACGAGAAGACCAAGATACAGTAAATTGCAGCTCAAATGTGTGTGTGATAGGAAATAACAATCAAACCTGCTGAAAATGTAAATGAAATGAAGTTAAACTTTGTCTAGTAAAATAATTAGGGCTGACAAAGTTAACGAGGTAATAACACGTTAATGCAAATTAGTTTTAATGCCACTAATTTCTTTAACGCAACGTGTAGCAGGCTCATTTTTAAAGATACTGGCATCATATGAAACTATAAAAACCTGATCAACCCATCAGTACCAACCAGGTCATACTAGCTGGTCATGAAGGAGAATAAATAACTATACAAACCTATGCTACATTTTGGCGAAGAAAAACTGTCATGTCCATTTTCAAAGGGCTCCCTTGACCTCTGACCTCCAGATCAGTGAATGTAAATGGGTTCTCTGGGTACCCACGAGTCTCCCCTTTACAGACATGCCCACTTTATGATAATCACATGCAGTTTGGGGCAAGTCATAGTCAAGTCAGCACACTGACACACTGTCAGCTGTTGTTGCCTGTTGGGCTGCAGTTTGCCATGTTATGATTGGAGCATATTGTTTTATGCTAAATGCAGTACCTGTGAGGGTTTCTGGACAATATCTGTCATTGATTTGTGTCGTTAACTGATTTACAATAATAAATATATACATACATTTGCATAAAGCAGCATATTTGTCCACTCCCATGTTGATAAGAGGATTAAATACTTGACAAATCTCAAGGTACATTTTGAACAAATAAAAAATGTGTGATTAATTTAAGATTAATTGCAATTAAATATCATGCAATTAATCATGATTAAATATTGTAATCGATTGACAGCTCTTGCACTTCAGGTGACAGCGACAAAAAGTGATATAGACATTTGTAGTGGACTTATGTATTTAAACCTACGTGTAGTAGTGAATGAGTTGCTTTGATATGTAAAGGTATAATAAAAGATAGGTATAATAAGCTCAACCTTCATCTTCACCTTTTCGGTCAACTTTTATTTCCATTTAATTTAATATGGTATTGTTACAGTACTTATTCTTTTTAATGTGCATTCCTTTTGTAAATTGGTTAATAAGGACTGAAATAGATAAATAATTCATTTATTACTATTATTACTTATTAATCTGTTGCAGCTAATGTAGCTGAACTCTAAACCAGCACTAAACCTGGATTTAGTCTCGTTCCTTCAGCCTGCTGAGAGCAGCTTCGAGAGGCCACTGTAAGACCTTTCTCGACCACTAGATGGAAGAACCAGATAGAAACTCTTAAGATGCTTTCACATCAGTGACCTCACGGCTGTTTTCACTGTCTCATGTTGGATTCAGTATTCAAGTATGAAGGTTTCTCTCTGATCTGAGCACATTTAATACCAACATTTTGAACACAAGATCGAGTGACAGGTCTTTTAATAATAATATTATACAACTAATTCTACTCATTAATGTTTCCGATGCTGCAATATTTGTTTTCAGCAGAACTTAAATTATGAATTAAACTGTGTGACTGTGAATAAACCTCAAATTGATGTCGTCCAAAAACAGGAGCCGCTAACTTGAAACTCATTTGTCTCTCTTTGTTTTTGTTTATTATATGTAAGTATATAAGATAAAAACACATAAGATTAGAAGTTGCGGTAGTGAAAGGGAAATAAGATAAGAAGGTTTTATTATTATTATGAAAAATGGAAGAGTAACAATAACAATACTGATTCTAAAATCAAAGTTTTACCCGTTAAACACTAAACACGACTAAAAGCCTGCAAAAGACTCAACCTTTTCACCGAGACATGATGTGAAAATGTTCATATTTAAAGGTATTGAGTTTCTGTGTAAACTATCAGCTAACTAACAGATTCAGAGTGACAGTTGTGATGTTCGTCAATATCCCATAACGTGTTTTATTGACTCACTGAAATGCTTCAAAGCGGTAATTTAGTGAGAGAAGCTGCAGGCGAGCGTGCCGGCGTTACCACACAAGGAGACGTAGAAGGTGGAAGGTTCAATACAGTTTGGCTGAGACATCTATGTTTGTACATTTTTGTTAATAATGTGGCTCAATGGCTTTTATTGTGTTTTGTTGCTTTACTCTTCATCTTTGAACGAATGCTGGTCCTTTGATGTAATTGTGCTTCCTTTTTTTTTTTGAGACGAAGATTGCGCTCCCTGGAGACGGAGCGTTGTTTTGAGAACACAAGGTTTGGTCTGAAAGTAAAAACAGTGATACAGATGATTTAGTGATGGAGGCGAGAGCAGCCAAATGTGCCTTCACACTTCACAGCCCGGCTCTCCAGAACCCACAGACAGGCTGAATCACACTAACAAGGACAAACTTTGGATCTGTACGCTTATGTCAGCACGGCCCTCCGGCTACCGTTCACTGTTGCAGTCAGTCCTGCATCAAGTGAGCGAGCGAGCGAGCTCTGCTCAACAGCAACTCAGAGATGTTATCCCACTTATTTTACTGAGCAGGAAATAAGACTCATTTGACGTGGAAATGCCAAAACCAGCAGAAAAGCTTTATTTAGCTGTTACACATGAAGGTAGAATGCTTTACATATTATTATTTAGACATTTTCTTCTTCAAATTCCTCAATTCTTGAGGAAACCAAACATTCTGCACACTGTCGGTCACTTTATCTTGTTACAACTAGGGCTGTCAATCGATTAGAATATTTAATCGTGATTAATTGCATGATTGTCCGTAGTTAATCAAGACTAATCGCAAATGAATCACACATTTTTTATCTGTTCTGGGTTGTGATAGCCTATTTATTTAACATTTTTATCTTTGGTTATTTGATGCAGATATGAAGCTTATGATGTGTTCTCTATTGCACATGTAATAGTTCTACACAGGTGACTGACAAGGTGACGGTTTCAGCTGGTTTTTATTGAATAGAGCAGATTTTAAGTTGTGATTCGGCTGGAAACTGTCAATCTCATCTGGCAACACTGAAAAAAAAGCTTTGGACAGTTTTTATAGCGACTATTTCTTCAGTAGAAAGTAGTGAACACTTAAAATGTTTCCCAGAGATAACAGGGAATTCTTTTTTTGGAGAGAAGACTGCAATTAAAAGAAGGCTTTGAAAAGCCTCCTATCGGAGCTGTGAGGGGAAAGGATGCCGCTGCCACAACATCCGGGTGCAACTTGACACGTCTGTGGCTGCAACAAGTAAACATGTGGGCATTTTTCCAGTTGCTATGCAGCTCCGTGGGATCGCTGCCTTTTAGATGTGTTCGCAGGCAGCTCCGGGGTGTGACTGAGCGCGTCGTAGGCACACAGACTCTCCGAGCTGCCAGAGGTTCTGAAGCCAAACTTCACCTCAAACTTGACTGGTTATGAAACCCATTGAATCAGAGTCCTTATAGTCCTTACAGCAGGCCTACACACACACACAGCTGCACCAATACAAATCCATATGGGTACTACAGCCATGCACACACACACACGCTCACACACACACATGCACTTGCGTCTTTTCTGGTCCTGAAATAGCTCTCAGCCTCCCACTCTCCCTTATATAAGCTCCCAGCACGGAGATCTGCTGGTGAAGACTGGGGCGTGTGCAAGTGTGTGTGTGTGTGTGTGTGTTCGTGCATGTTGCCTGTTTGTGTGTGTGCATGTGTGCGCCTCTGTCTGTGTGAGTGCCAGTGTGTGGGCAGCAGGAGAGTCTTGTGTGTGGAAACATTTGTGTGTGTTTCTGCAGTGTGCAGCAATTTAGAAATCAAATTCTTGAAGGAAAAATTCCAGTTTTTATACAACAATCTTATTTTTGTAGTTTTGGCCGTCGTCGTCATCATCACATGATGCCGCTGAGATCCAGTGACGTCTGTGACCAGAAAGCAGTCTGTCACCGTTAGGTTGTAAACAAACCCTGTTTTATCTCAACCAAATTCGTTGGAATTGAAAAGCAATGTTTTAAATGTCCATTACATTTAAAAACTCAACTACTGCAAGTTCTTATGCTTAAAATCAGAACAAAAATCAATGCAATTTTGCATAATGATCTTTGCTTTACTTTTTTTTTGTTTAGAATAAATGACATAAGGCTCATGATTGTCAGTGTTTGTTCAACAAAGTCTGTGGATTTTTCAGGAACAAGGCTACTGAAGGTTCAAAGTGCTTCACATAAAAAATAAAACATTAAAAGCATCGAGGAAAACATTATAAAGATAAAATAACATTTGTTTTAACGCCACTCATTTCTTTCACACATTAACGCAACTTGTGATTTTTAGGTTGTATCAGGCTCAGTTTTAAAGCTAGAAAACCTAAGAAAAACCTGATGAATCCATCGGTACCAACCATGTCATATAGCTTGTTGTGAAGGAGGTTAAATAACGCTCTAAACTTATGCTAGATTTTGGCGAGGAAAAACTGTCATGTCCATTTTCAAAGGGGTCCCTTGACCTCTGACCTCCAGATGTGTGAATGTAAATGGGTTCTCTGGGTACCCACGAGTCTCCCCTTTACAGACATGCCCACTTTATGATCATCACATGCAGTTTGGGGCAAGTCGTAGTCAAGTCAGCACACTGACACACTGACAGCTGTTGTTGCCTGTTGGGCTGCAGTTTGCCGTGTTATGATTGGAGCATATTGTTTTATGCTAAATGCAGTACCTGTGAGGGTTTCTGGATCAATATCTGTCATTGATCTGTGTTGTTAACTGATTTACAATAATAAATATATACATACATTTGCATAAAGCAGCATATTTGTCCACTCCCATGGTGATAAGAGGATTAAATACTTGACAAATCTCCCTTTAAGGTAAATTTAGAACAGATAAAAAATTTGTTATTAGTTTGCGATTAATCACGATTAAATATTTGAATCGATTGACAGCCTAATTCCTGATTTACAAGAACAACAACAAGGCCATTCAAAGTGCTTTACATAAAACATAAAAAGCATCGAGAAACGTATAGCAAAAGATAAAATAAGGTGAAATATAATACAAAGAATGCATAACATAAGATGTAAAGTAAAATCCACTGAATAATAATAATAATACTTAAGTTATAGTCTGTGATGTAGCTGTTCCACAGAGGGACTCCATACTGTACTAACCTCTCCTTCACATTTCTCCCTTTGTATAACCAGTCTCTGTTGCAGAAGGACCTTGGTCTGCATATTGAAAGCCGTTATATACTTTCTGTCTTCTTGCAGCAAGAAACACAATAAATGTTGAAAGTGTGAGGAAATAAAAAAGCAAATGAAAATCAGTTTTAAACAATCTGCATCTTTTAAAATTAAAGTTTTTCTGATAAAGCTGGAAAAAACTTAAAAGAATGATAATTAAACTGTGAATTAATTTACTGTACAACACTTGTGTTGCTTATCCTAATAGACCCAATCACGATATTCAGTCAAATCTACCATAAATACTAGTATATATATTGTATTTTAGACTTTCTGTATGCAAATTGAGCAGGAAGATCCTGAACTGAATCCATCCGAGACCAAACCTCCCACCCTTTCTCCGTCTCATCTCAGCGAGGTGCAACACAGAGCACCTTAACTGCTCTTTTGTGCTGACAGCCATAAAACTGTTCAATGCTTCTCCTGTGTTTACTGAAGCAAAGCGCCTGCTGGGTTTATGTGAACAATGCTGGATTGTTATCTGGACTCGGCAGCATTTGTACCGCTTTTGTTCTGTAAATGCAGAATCCCGTTTGTCCTTCATTATTATCTGATGACGATAGATGTACCTTCGTCTTTTTCTATACATTCATTTAATGGTGTAGCGCCAAGTTTGTATTCAACAATCTATTGATTTAGGATATTTGCAGATAAAGTTGGCCGTGGCTGTCAGTAGCAGCGAGTCTCTCTGCACGTGTCTTTTTATGCATTTAAGTGTGAGTGTGTAGGAGGCTGCAGGCTGGTAAAGTGGGCCTTGTAAGAGTGTACTGTATATCAAATATGTGATGTACTGTATCATATCAGTGTGTAAGGCAGTGTGTAGATTACAGGGTTGTACTGTGGCATTGGCAGAGTGCTGTATGTTCTCGTGTCCTGTATAGTGTACATGTGGAAATCAATATTTTCCTGCGTGCGAGGGTGGAGGTACATATGTTGAGGCAGACAGCTGCAGTATGTGGTTGGTTAGTGTTGTGTGTTTAAAGATGCTAGAACAATAAAAACAATACATTTCAACTATATTTAACTGTAGAATGAGAAAGTCAAAATAATCAACTAGTCAACTGACAGGAAATCCACTGACAATTTTGTTAACGTAATAGTTTTTTATATAATTCTGTATCTTCCTGGTGGCGTTCCTCATGTATCCAAATCAGAACATTCAAATTTTGCTCAAAGTTCGTATGTTTTAGCGTCAAAATGCTATTTTCCCTTCAAGCCCTTCTAAAAACGTTGTCCCGTGTGACCTTGTGATATTGACCTTGTGACGCTGACCTTGTGACGCTGACCTTGTGACGTTGACCTTGTGATGTTGACCTTGTGACGCTGACCTTGTGACGTTGACCTTGTGACGTTGACCTTGTGACGTTGACCTTGTGACGCTGACCTTGTGACGTTGACCTTGTGATGTTGACCGTGTGACGTAGGTTTCTGCATGATGACGCTGCTACATGTACAGTATATATACATCCTTATAGTCAGTGTATTAATGTTATATACAGTTACTTAGATGGCGGATGGCGTGCTCCCAGTGTGGAAAAGCAGACAGGAGTACCGGCAGGAAGCTAAGCGATATACTGCTGTGGACGCCACGTTGTTTCGCATCAGAAAGTCACAAACTAACTAACCGATCGATGCAGCGCTAGACCAGCAACTCCTCGGTTCTGAGAGGTAAAACTGCTGTTTTTGTGAATGGAGTCTGGTGGCTCTGAAGACGGTGATATAACGGCTCCAGTTCCCCGTCAGAAAGGGCTGTCTGTTGGCGAGGTAACCCGGTGAAAATATTCTAAATATAGCGTACACTTAAACTGATAATACGTTTTTCTGCTGCTCCCGCCCACAGCGGCTTTATATTTCCCCGTCAGACAGCCCTTTCTGACGGGGAACTGAAGCTGTTATATCGCTCTCGTCAAAGCCACCAGACTCCGTTCACAAAAACAGTAATTTTACCTCTCAGAACAGAGCAATATACAGTACATACGACCCCACTTCAAAAGATCTGACCTAACCTTTTCAGTTATTTCTAAACTTAGCACAGCGAACGTTGACTCAGCTAGTGCTAGTGTGAGTGGATAATGCAGATGGAGTCAACCTTTAAGACATTCATTCACCAAAAACGCCAAATATCCTCTGGTTCCAGCTTTTGGCATGTGTTTTTCTCTGTTTTATTTCGCTGTAAATATGATATCTTTGGGTTTCGGACTGTTGGTCGGACAGAACGAGCAATGTGAAGACGTCAGGTTGGTCTCTGGGAAACTGTAAAGGGAATTTGTTCACCAGTTTATTGACATAATAATTAACCAATTCATCAAATCCATATCATCAGATAGAAAACATTAGTTATAATTTACTTTTAGTGGCATCTAACCATGCTGTTTTTGTTGGTTAACTTTGGTTTTATTTGGTCTCTGAGATTTCTGCATCCGCTACAATACAGTGGAGATGAATGGAATTAAATCTGTGGTTCTTCATGCAATGAAAAAACACAATTTAACATCTCTCTCCAGAAAACGTGGAAGCTAAATTAAAAGGTGACATTTCAAATTTTGCGATCGTAAGTCCAGTTTCAGACTTGCTAAATCAAAATCAAGAGGTAGTAAATAAAACATTTTGACTTATCTCATAATCATCATCCCTGTGATGTCACACAGGATGCATTTTATTGCATCTATGTTATCTGCTGTTCTTTTACTGAGATTGAGTTTCCTGTGATTTGACTTCAGGGCTTATTGTCAAACACAACACGCAGGGGGAGATATTACAGACGTTCACAGGGTCGTGTCCTTAAATGTCCTTTATTCCTCTGAATCATTACTCTCACACTCTAAACCATGTTCTCTCGTTTACTGGACTCTTCATGCACTAAAACTGCCAATTTTCACATTTAGTATTGAAAGGCAGAGACACGCTGTCACTGCTTTCTGCCCGTTTGTCATTGACTGTTTGGTTTTTATAATAATATTGTTCCAATACTCCGTTATTTAATCTCCACTGTCTCGCCCACTCTCCTCCTTCCTCTCTTATAATTAGTTGTCTTTGTAAACATGAAAAAAAATCTAATTCCAGCCTGTGTATTTTTAAGTACACTATGTCACCAAAAGTGTGTGGACAGCCTCGGACATATTTTTCGGGGGTTGTTTTTAATTGGCTCATAATTCCAATCAAGGATGATCATAATGTTACAGCATAGAATTAGTGAGCTTCCAACTTTGTGTCAACTGTTTGAGGAAGAGCTTTTCTTGTTTCAGCTTTACACAAAGCCACGTCCATAAAGAAGGTGTGGGCAATACCTGATATGTTTTATTATCGGTTAAAATATTTAATCACGATTAAATGATTATTTTTTAACTGTTCAAAATGTACCTTAAATGGAGATTTATCAAGTATTTAATCCTCTTATCAACATGGGAGTTGGTAAATATGCTGCTTTATACAAATGTATGTATATATTTATTATTGTAAATCAATTAACAACACAAAACAATGACAGATATTGTCCAGAAACCCTCACAGGTACTGCATTTAGCATAAAACAATATGCTCCAATCATAACATGGCAAACTGCAGCCCAACAGGTTAATTGATTAGTTGATCAGTGTTTTTCAAAGCCCAAGATGACGTCGTCAAATGTCTTGTTTTGTCCACAACTCAAAGATATTCAGTTTACTGTCATAGAAGAGGAAATAAACCAGAAAATAATCACATTTAAGAAGCTTGAATCAGAAGATTTTACTCAAAACATTTAATCGATTATCAAAATAGTAGTTAATAGTTGACAACTAATCAATTAATCTTTGCAACTGTAGTCCAGATTTCAACAAAAAAACACCACTTTTCAAGGATTCAGTAATAAACAACAGAAGAAATTCAGTTTGTTCAGTTTAGTTTTTCCCCTCAGGAGTGAATCATCTTCCCAAACAAATCAATTAAGGATCTCTGTTCATTTTGCCAAGCATAAATATTCAATTTTACTATCCTCTGTAGATCACTTAATCGGCTGCATGTTAAAACACCAAACAGTTTTTAATATTTAATGTTTATTGTGTGATTTTCTGAACTAACACCTCGAGATGGGAGTGAGAACGTGATGCTTTTAGATGTTTGTATGTAGTCAAAGTTCTTGTATGTCTGCTTGTGTTTAAACCACATTTAACGTTTGAGAAGTTCTTCTGACGAATGAAAAAAAAGGGGTTTCCAGAAAAGGATATTAATGTCTTAAGAAAAAAGTATTGTTTTAGTTTTAGTACAGACGTATTGCATTAGAAAAAACAAACAATACCCAGCCTTAGTAAGAAGAAGGGGGAATATCATCAGTGTTGCATAACATATTGACGCTCTCGTATCAATACCCAAAACGAAGCATCACCAGCATCATCCCCACAACCCTAAAAGAGATGAGAAACCATTTCCCCAGTTTAACGTGGAAGAACTTCACTGGCCTGCAGAGCCCTGACCTCAACTCCACCCAACGCCAACGCTGACTGCAAGCCAGGCCTTATCGCCCAATATCGGTGCCAAATCTCTCCTAATGCTGGCCAAGAGTAAATCCCTGCAGCCAGCTCCCAAAATCTGATGGAGAGTCTGGAGCTAGAAGAGTGGAGGCTGTTACAGCAGCAGCAGCAGCAGCAGATTGATGCCCATGCATGCTTTAGGAAGGAGAATCACACATATGGATGTAATGTTCTGTGTCCACATACTTTTGGTGATGTAGTGCATGTAAAAGTGGCCTCGTTTGACCGTAATCCTGGTTTGGCTTGTTATCACCCTCCTCTAAACCGCCCACTCTCTTTCCCTTTTTTTCTCCCACTATAGCTCTTGTTTTCCCTCCTTCCTCTTCTTCTCTTTTCATTCCTCTCCATCTCTCCCACTCTCTTCTTTCTTTCTTTTCTCTCTCTATCTCTCCCTGTCGCTCTCCCCTTCTCTTATCCCTCCCCCATCTGTGGGAAGCTGCGGTTTGTGCGCATGTCGCCGATGAGTCAATTTGTGGAGGCAGTGCACGCACGCACACACATATCCTGTCTCCCACGAAGGCATCTGTTTCAGTCTGTCTCTCTGTGAGATGCAGCACCAACAGAGGAGAGAGGGGGAGACAAACAGAGGGAGGGAGGGATAAGAAAAGACAAGAGAGAGAGAGGAGACACAAGAGAAGGACAAATTAAAATAATAGTGAAAACAAGTGACAGGACAGAATCTGAGGAAAGGAGAGGATGCCGCTGCAGATGAGCGTCTCTGCCTGACTTCTGAGGAGTTTGGGCTCGGACATGACAGAGATGCGGCATCCAAGTGTCCATCCGAGAGCCTGAGCATCTTCCAGTTTGTGTGTTGGTGTGTGTGTGTGAAGCCATGGCGAGCGCTCAGCCGGGGGTCCATGCATTGAAACTCCAGCCTCCCTCCGTCTCTCACACGCTGAGGACCGGAAGCAACTTCATTAAATGGGACGAGGTAAGGACACTGAAGTACTTCATGCAAAAGAAAATGTTCTCTGCTTTTTTCATTTCATTACATTTTGGGGTTTATTTCTGTAATATGTTACATATATTTTGTCAGAATAGTATCATTATTATAAATTGAATCGAAGTGGAGCGAGAGAAAAGGAGGAGGAAGAGGAGAAGATGTGCCATGTTGTCAGATGTGTTTACTATTCATCTGTTGATTGAGCTTTGGCAGTAAGTACCTGTGGATTAGACGCCAGCAAGACAGACAGGAGAGTGGCAGTGTGTGTGTGTGTATGTGCGTGTGAAACGCTATTGTGGTCAGTTTCTTTATTGCCACCTGTTGGAATCAAACCCATTAGTATGCATTCACAACGTGTGTGTGTGTGTGTGCATTTAAATATGTATAAAACATGCAGAGCTCCTCCAATGTGCACAGTCAAACACATAATTGTAGGTGTGTGTGTGATTGTGTGTGTGTGTGTGTGTGTGTGTGTGTGGGTGTATGTGAGTGTGTGTTGGTATGCCGAAGTACGGAGCCCTGACAATGAGAAACGTGCTGTCCGGTTGCCATGGTAACTGGCATGGCTACCACCACCTAAACAGATCTGATGTGTGTGTGAGAAGGGATGGAGGGTTTGTGTGTGTGTGTGTGTGTGTGTGTGTGTGTAAATCAATGCATTGAGCCATGTAATATAATATCATGAATGTTACTTATGGAAGAACTAATCTGTTGAATCAGTGGTTGAACCAACTGTGTGTGTGTGCTTATGTGTTTGTGTGTGTTTTGATATTTGAATATTTTCTGAACATGTACAGCTGGGCTTTATGAAAAATAGAATCGGTTGCCATGCCAACGGGTGACAACCAGGGGATCTAGTTAACCATCTTCTGAGCTTCTTCCTTCTAGTTTTTATTCTGTTGAATGTCGGCTGCACTATTTGTGAGGAAAACGCCGAATCCAACAGCAGAATCCACGACCTTTAATAAAAACATGCAAAATAATACACAGAATTTTATAAGCACCGACATCTATACAAATATTTTCTGTTTTCCCACAAGAGTTCAAATGTTTTTCAACTTTTTCATGAGCTTTTTACACTCAGTAGATCTATTTCTAATTTCTGAATAATCTCAAATTTAGTTGAAAAACTCATTTATTTCTCTAAACAGTAGAAACAGCATTTTATGAGCTCGTCCCTAAAGCTGAAACCTGTAATGATTTACTGACACTGTCACCTACCCTGTTCTAACAGCTTAAAACATTAAAACACTATATTCATTTATTATTGATTGATTGATTGATTGATTGATTGATTGATTGATTGATTGATTGATTTATTCATTCATTTATTTATTTATTTATTTGTTTATTTATTTATTTATGTATATTCAGTGCCAAAATGCAGAATCTTATCGCACCGTGAAAAATAAAGATGTGGCGGTCCGAAGAGACCCGGACTCGCATCCCTTCTTCCTTCAGTAGTCAACACTGTTCTCTGATAATTATGACAACAATCTTGCCATAACCTTAACACAGTGTGTTAGTTGGATTACCTTAACAGTTATTCATTTGTCTTGATAATAATCTGTCTTCAAACTCAGTTAAGTACTTAACCATAAACTCAGAGGATCCGAAAAATGCAATAGAAATGACCTATTCTGTCATTTAGATATGAAGTCTTTGTTTTTAATTTGTTATTATTATTATGGTATCCATCCATATGCTGGTGTCAAATTAATAAAAAAATGCATATATCACCAAATGTTGATCAGGTTATGCATGGCACAAATACAACACATGATGCTTCATCACCTTTGCTGTTTGATTTAATTTAATTTTCAGCATTAATCAGAGCGTTTTTGTTTTTGCTTTGTTGTGTTTCAAGCACAGATGAGCTCCTTCCTGGATGGATCCTGTTCTGTAGCCCTGAATATTGACTACAGTATTGCTTATATGCAGCTTAAGTTGCTGAATTCCAGCTATATGTGACCTATCACATGAAGTCTTTTAATCTTTGACTTCAGACATCTCATTTTGAATCAGCTGAAAGTTGGACGCTATTTGATTCTGGCCACATTTTCAGTCCAAAGTGTTTCCACCAGTATCTCTAACATGAAGCCACTTCTATCCAACCTCTGACTTTAGGTAAAGCTACTGAAACCATTACAATAAAATACTTGTTTAACTGACACAGAGGACTTTGGTGCTAATTAGATTATTACTGAACTTCTCAAAATCATGCATCTTTGCTCCGTTGTGTATGTGTTGATTTATTTGTTGTTTAAAAAAAGTAGCTGTAATTGTCTTAATTATTATCTTCTTGTCATTCGTTCATTCTGACTTCAATTTGGCTGCAGAGATAAAGATAAATGCACAATGAGTGGGATTTATCGGTTGCAGTTGTCGGTTGCTGGGCGGCTTTAGTTCAGTGGGTAGTGCAGGACGTCCTTTAAACGCAGAGTTTGTGGTTCGATCCCTGGTTCCTACTGTCTTCATGTCGTAGTGTCCGTGGTTAGGGTGCTCGCCAGCGGGTGAAAGCCAACCCCAGATTCAATCTCCTTTTTGAACAGGCTTTGTCCGCTTGGCGTTCCGCCTCGCTATCTTTACATTTTTTCATCGCTGTCAGCTGACACCTAGAAACGTCCCGAACCCAGCAAAATAAGAAACTACATGGCAGAGTGCATAGTCTCTGTAGATACAGACACCGCAACTCTCCTCGTTTCCTCCAAAATGACGTTCCCATAGAACTAAACCGCATCCTCAATTACGTTTCAACTGGATTACGGACGTGGTTTTACGATTTTTTTGGCAAGTTGTTGGTGTACAAATTTGTATTTTAATGATAAATAACAATTCACTAAATGTATATCTATCTATTTGTTACATTTTGTTTTACAAAGTTAGAAAAGCGATGTTCAAGTCGAGCCTGATGTTGCCTTGCATATAAAAGATTGATCCCAGTCTCTTCCACACAGTGAGGCATACTGCTGATTCATTTAACGCTGGTGTGGGATCGGTACTCGGTATCGGCCCAGGTATCGCTATCGGGACTGAAAAAGTGTCGTCGGTGCATCCCTGATATCTAGATGAACCGGTCCTCTGACGGCTCTGCTGTATAGAAAAGTGCAAAAGCTTTTCAAACAGCATAAACATCAGGACAGCTGCACTGCCTGATTCCACCTGGAGCCAATTACAAACTGGCATGGTGGGTTACTATGGCAACTGGGACAATAGTTGGATGTCATGACAACTGAACTGAACTTTAGTGAGATTTTTTTTTTTTTTTTTTTTTTGTCCGAAAATCACTCATCACCACTAATGTGTTGCATAATAGTAATTCTGCCTTTTCTTCAGTGAACAGTGAGCCGCTCCATTGTGACATGAGATTTACAGCATAAAGTCGTACTTCCTACGGACACTAATGCTTCATGTTATATTGTGGGAATGTTTGAGTGCATTATAAAGTGTAGAATATGTTTGCAATTTGAAAGCTGTTTGCTGTTGTCATGATTTCTTCTACCTGTCCTCCTCTCTAGGATCTGTCCACCGTGAATCCGGTGGTTCTCCACGTAGATCCACATGGATTTTACCTCTACTGGACCGACCAAAACAAGGTTGAGAACACAGACACACGCACCGTATTGTCTCTACCTGGAGGCCTCTGTTGTTAAGGAGCCGGATAATGAGGAACACATTTAGTTAATTGATTGAAAGTCCAAATTTGACTCATCAAAATTCAGTCCTCAAGTCATCAAACCTGGGCCTTGGGTTACCTTCCCCTTGTATTTGATGCACTCCTCATCTGAATTAATTGACACTTGACGAGTGCAGGTTGCTACTTTAGTGAAATCTCCATTTTAAATGAGACTCTCCAGATATTCTGTGAATAATTTTCCATTTTAATATTTTACTAATTACAAATTAGTTGAAATATATGAGAGCCGTGGTCATTAGTTCCTTTCAACGGAGCTAACCACGGGTTAAACTGACTACAAACAAACTTTAAAGATGGATGTGAACACAGCTTCTCTTTGGAAACAAATGTGCCAATACAACACCAGATATCCTGATATAGAAAAATATCAAACGTGGCAGAGTGGTGCTGCTACATTATCCGTTCTTTACGTACGTTGGCTATAGAGAGGCGACGTCCCTCCCCTTCAGGTGGACCCCATGGGACTTTATTCTGGTTGACAGTAGTCAACAGCAAGAGGCAAATAATGTTTTGATCCCGTTTGAATTGCGGCATGAATCACATATCTGATGTTTGTCAATTTAAAACATCATTTTGAAAGTCTCAGTTTGTCGTAGTATGGTTTAGTTTAGTGTGAAACCGCTCAGTGAACTACCTCTCTCGTGTCACACGACATACGTCACCGTAGCTATGTTCCAGTCCCAGATGAGCCGTTATCTGACCGGATGTGTTTTATCAGAGACTCCTGGTGTCTTTATCAGCCGGGGAGAGAGAGAAGGATCAGACATGTTGCTGGTGTGAGTTCATCCCAGTAGGAAACACACAGACATCGTAGCTTCAGAGAGAGAGACGTCTCTTACGCTACTTTTGGGTGTGTCGTCTTTCTAATTACGTATTTTCACAGTCTGATACAGTTTTATAACAAACTGAGACTTTCTTGATTCCAAAATTCTGTTTTAATTTGGCAAACATCAGATGTCATGGAGCAATTCAACGGCACCCATGGTCCGCGGGAAGGGACGGGGCTTCACCTCGCTATAGAGCACTGCAGGATGATGTATTGTTGTAGACCAACCAGGAAGTCAGCATCACCCTGGTTCACTCGACAAAAAAGCCAATCGGATGTTTCCGTTGGGTTTTAGATTGTTGCAGAAAATCAGCTCTGTGGCAAACACACGTTTGTGATACTTACACGTTTTGTTCAGCAAGATAATCTCCACAAATGAACACCACTTTAGGATTTTTGAATGCAATCACCAGAAGTAAAATGCTAACGTTAGGCTATAGACGAACATCACTTGTTAGCAACCGCCTTTTTTAAGACGTATAAATCCTTCAACATTCACGAGTGGGGTAGAACGAAACGTTAAAATCTCTTCAGCTTGTGTTAACCACAGACATTAATTCAGACATCTATCTAAAAACCCGTTGACCTCCAGACGAGGGAACAGGAAGTGATAAAATGTGAACTCACTACTGGGTTTTTTCAGGGTTCATTCCTGTAGCTCTATCTCTCTATGAGGGATTGCAAAGAGCAAAAGCAAACAGACAGCATGTGATCATCGATTGTCACAAACACACACACACACCCATTCTCTCCAGGTGGGTTTAATTAGCAGGAAACAGGATGAAGCATTATTAGCTCCAGCTGACTGTATGTATGTGTGTGTGTGTGTGTGTGTGTGTGTGTGTGTGTGTGTGTGTGTGTGTGTGTGTTTTCTGTAGGAGACAGAATTGTTGGACCTCACCCTCGTAAAAGATGTCAGAACGGGGAGAAGCACCAAAACACCCAAGGTACCATCACCTCTCTGATCAGCACTTCTTTGTGTTATTATTATTTTATAATGAGCGTTTCTCTGTGTCTATTCCCTCTCTATGTTTTATTCTTTTACTGTGAGATTTTCTACTTTTATTTCTATTTTTCTACTATCGTAATGTTTTATTTAATGCTTTGATGTCCCGTCATTATATTTTATCTTCCTACCTTTGGAAGGCTCTTTGGGTATGTTACTTGAAAAGCTCTCTATAAATAACAAAGAATACGATATATATAGTTCAGTGGCGGCAATATTAACATCACTATCCAGCTGACTGGGGCTCTCCAGTCATTTTTAATCGTGATTACAGTGGCTGCTTCTCCTCCCCTCTGTTACTTCATCCAGAAATTGATGTTCATATTGTTCATATTGTCGCATGTTGTAGAGGAAGAGAAGCTCCTCAGAAACTGGAGGATTCCTCCCAACTAAGTCTTTTCAGTTTGTGCAGAGGAGGGAATTAAAGGATAGCTCCATTATGTTTTTATTCAAATCTGGACATTCACATTTTGGTTAAAGTACGTATATTTTAGCATCAAAAAGGTGTTTTCCCAAGACCTGACGTAGGTTTCTGCATGATGATGCTGCTATATATACAAACTGAAAAAAAAAAGTTTGGAAACTTATTTTGTTTGGTGGATTATTTCTCTGTTGTTACAATGCTAATGGTCATTGTATTTTACATCATTGGAAAGCCTGTTTATTTACCTTCACAATGATGTCCAACTTGTAAGGATCATGCATTTGTGGGATGAGCAGCACAGCTGATTATGTGGGTAGCGCCCAAGAAAAATTTGCCAAAATGCTCTGTCAATGGTAAACAGTGTATTCAAGTTTCCGAACTTTAACTGACGTTATATCGCTCTCTTTAAAGCCTCCAGACTCCATTAACAAAAACAGTAATTTGACTTCTCAGAGTATACACACAACCCCACTTCAAAAAGTCAGAACTAACCCTTTCAGCTATTTCCAAACTCACAGCTAACGTTGACTCGTAGCGTTGAAAACCACAGAAAAGAACGCAGATGGACCCGCCCTTCAAACTTATTGTGATCACGACCAAATTCTTAAAGAAATACATAAGTTACACTGGAAAGACGGAGTCAATTAGTTGGAATTATGTCCACTAATAAAAGTGAAATACAAAGGACCGGCTCAGGATATGACTCTTTTATTATTTTTTACTTTTATTCATTGTTGTTTCATGATGATATTTGGGGCATTCACTACGTTATACTTTAGTATTTTATTATATATTATTGGATCAGAGGTGCCTGAGATTGTTTTGTACGTTCATGACTAAATACATTTTGTGTATTGAGCGTATCGGATAGCGTAGAGCCAATCCTGTGTGCGCTCCAGAACCCAACACGTTGGCAGTTTGCTCGGGATCAGCAGTATTCCCACATGAAATGGCACATGCTACTTGTGCCAACTTAAACTGACAGCCTCCGCAGCCAAGAAGCAAAACACCACGTGTGCCGTTAGCATGGTAAACAACATATTTAACACATTGCCTCGTCATGACGGAGTTCTGTCTTCTAACAAACAGCAGATTTAACATGATTTTTTTTTTAATGTTTAACCACCTGATATTTCACTGATTTCTTCATCCGTCATCCGTCTCCTCTGTGCATCTCCTGCATGGCCGACGACAGCTTTTTATTATTCTGTGTCGTCCAATAGGAGGCCAAGCTGCGGGAGCTGCTGGATATTGGGAACCTGGTTGGCCGGCTTGAGAACCGAATGGTTACCGTGGTTACCGCCTCAGACCCTGCGAACGTCAACCAGCTCAACTTCATCGCTTCACAGGAGGAAGAAGCCAAGGTATGCCCAGCTCACTGATGATGATGATGATGATGATGAAGATGATGATGATGGAGTGTCTTGTTTCGGTAGGCGTGGTGTGAGGAAGTGTTTGCTCTGGCTTCCAACCTGCTGAGCCTCAATCTCAACAGAGACCACAGCCTGTTGAAAGCGTGAGTACACACACACACACACACACACACACACACACTTTGAGCACACTTTATCTTCAGTGTATTTACTTGTTCTGTGTCTGTGTGTCGTTCGTCCTCTGTGCCGTGGAGCTCCATTGTTGTCCAATACTTGTTAAAAACACATCAGTGAGTCACACTGTTGCTCTAGGTGACATGTTCCTTCATCACCATCAACACTGTAGTTTATTTTGACTCAGTCCCACGTTCAGCGTCCTGCTGCTGTAAATACTCACTAGATGTACAGTAGATTAAATTTTGTGTTAATCCGCCGCTGAAAATAATCCCCAGCAACGAGGGAGGCATCATGTTTTTGGGTTGTTCATCCGTCCCGTTCTTGTGAACGAGATATCTCAGTAACACCAGGAGGGGATTTCTTTAGATTTCTCACAGACATCCACTTGGACTCAGGAGAATGAACTGATTTGATTTTGGTGGTCAAAGGTCAAAGGTCAAAGGTCACTGTGACCTCACAAAACACGTTTTTTTGGGCCATAACTCAAGAATTCTTATGCTAATTATGACAATTTCACACAAATGTCTAACAGGATAAAATGATGAAGTGATGACATTTTGGACAAACATGGATGTAAACTGCAGCTTGACTGGTTGGCGGAGACCTACAACCACCAGGTGGTAATTCCATCAGAAGATAACGTAACGTTGCCCCATATCAAATAGAAATATCACTTCATTCTTCAATGTCTTTGCAACAAGGACACTTAAAGGATGTGTTACCCTGCAGACTTCTATCTGATAAAGTGAGATATCTTTGCTCAACACCTCCAGCATAGTGTTGCTGTCTGTCTGAACTGTAGGTGAGGGGATTGAAGAAGATTCATTGAAGTCTATGTTCACGGTAATTTTGTACGTTGTGACATTCATCTCTGAACCTATGTACTCCGTTCTTTGTTTCAGGTATGTTCGGTTAACTCTCCAGCCGAACGCAGAGGGAAAAATTCCTGTCAAGAAGTGAGTTCTTGATTATTATTACCCTCCTAATCTTTAATCAATGGTTTCTGTGTTAACTTTGAGGCACACGTTACAGTAGATGGTGCAGAGCGGATGTGAGAAAATAGCCCGACGAAATCTGTAGAGACACGCACAAACTGAAACTTTGCTCTTTCCTGTCCCTTGCTTCCAAAAATAAACTTAATTCCATGTGCACTTGGGAAAGCAAAAACAGGGACAGGATCCATGAAGGTGCTTAATTCAGCACTGACCTGGTAATCAACCGCTGCCAGAGCAGGAGATGGGATAATACAGTTATGAAGGAAAGCTGTACTTTAGAAGCAAAGGATGTGCAGAATTAAGGTCAGTTGATGTATCTTGGAAGTCGAGTGGAGGAGAGGTGAAGTTAGGAGAAAGGTTTGAAAGTTCGGGGAGTTGAAGGGGAAAGTTTAGGGATGTTGAGGACATTCATGTTGTCGGGGTAGAATTTGTTGAAGGGACATTTTTGGAGAGCTGGAGGCGGAGGTGTGGACTCGAGTCACAATGACGATGACTTTAGACTCAACTTGACAAAATAAAAAAAGACTCAACTTGGACTTTAACACCAATGACTCAAGACTTCAGATGGACTTGAGCCTTTTGATTTGAAAATACTTGATACCTGTCATTTAAAAAGTGTGTGTACGAAGACGATCAACTGCCCGGTACCGGAGGTAGATGTTGGGTTAATAGATAGATACTTTATTGGTCCCGAAGGAAATGTAGACATCCAGTAGCTTAAACAATACATCCAACACCAATACACCTCAAAATGAGATCAAATCTAATAGAATAAAGTAATATGAAATAAAAATAAGATAACATAAGTACAGCAGTGGAGTGACGGTGTGCCAACGGAGTACTGAATATAGTAGTGTATATTATAGTGTATGATACAGTACTGTAATGTAATAGTATAATAGTAGTATAGCTGTATAATATGATAATACATGATGTAAGAAATGATATGAGAAGATATAATATGTTAAGTATAATAAGTAATTGGTGCCTTCAAATGAAACTTGTGAGCTGAGAAGTTGTGAACACGATATGCTCGGCGTTCAAGTTGTTAAGTCGTGAGAACATTGCTGCTGAGCAACGGCAATATCAACGTTGCTGTCGGCGTCAAGAAGCCACAGAGGATAACAGTTAAACAAGCTAGCGAGCGGGTAACATAATGCAGTAAATGCAAAGATATAAAGATAGAGGAAAAAGATGAGGCTGTTGGGAATATCAACATTTTCCTCAGACATATTATAAAACTACGAAGAATTACAATATACAACTAAAATTACAATATGTTAAGTTATTATGCACCGAACAATGAACTTCCATGGGCTCCACTAACGTCAACAAACACGTCACAACTCAGAGCTCTCAGAAACGTTCCACTTACGACGTTGTGAATACGACAAGAGGAGGGCGTTCGTATGGACTCTTCTCATGAACACAGTAAACTCCACCACATTTGAAGACACCATATGTACTATCCGAGAGTTCCTTTATTGATTTGTTTGGGAAGAGGGTTTACTCATGGGGGGGAGAAAAACTGAACTGAACAAACTGAATTTCTATCTGTTGTTGTTCCATGCTGAATCCCCAAAATGTGGTGTTTTTTTGGTGAATATTATTGGGACTTGCATTTGATTATCTTACACTTAATTCCCACAATCTACTTTGTTTGAGCCAATCCGACAACAACCAATCAAGTTGCAGAAGAAAACCATGAAGAGCTAATATCAGTGGCATTTGGCGTCAGTTACACTGTTGTTAAAATAAGATTACATTTGGTGAAGAGCACATTGTGACTTGTTTAGGACTCCGAAGTCAAAGTTTAGGACTTGGGACTTGAGTGCAAAAACGTGAGACTTTCTTGTTACTTGCAAAACAACGACCTGCTCCCATCTCTGCCGGGAGGTTTGGAGGAAGATAAAGGAAGTTTCGTGGAGTCAGAAGAGGACATTTGGGGGAGTTAGAGGAGTCAATTTGGAGTAGTTAATTAGAGGGAGGAGATATTCTAAGAAGTCAAACTATAGGTTTCGTGGTTCAGGGTGAGGTGATAACGTTGTGATGTCATTGTCTATTACAGCATCGTTCGATTGTTTTCATCAGACAGAAAGAGAGTAGAGACTTCCCTGGAGAGCTGCCGACTGCCATACGGACGGGTAAACACTTCAAATACGCTTGTGTTATTATTAGTGGCAGTAAACAGTGGAAACACATGAGAGTTTAGAGTTTAAAAATGCCATGGATGCATGTCTTTGAAAAGCCTTCCTTTTGGATAACTACACATAAGACACACAGTCTTTTTAAAGTCTATCCTTCATGTTTTTGTCCAGAATGACTCAGTGCACGGAGGGGTGGAATGAGCTCAAATATCTGGGTCATCAAGTTTTGAAGCAACCAGTGAAAAAGCAGAAGAAGTCAGATTCCCTACTCGCACCGAATCTCACATTTAATATTCCTGTGAGCACAGAGAGCTTCTTTTTAATGGAGAAGAGTTGGGAAATAAATCAAAGATGAGGAGAAATGTTTGATTATTTTCAAGGTTTTAAAATATATTTTTTTTCACAGCAGAGTAGGGAAGAGGATAAAACACAGAGAGATGCTGACACAAGTGTCTTTGACGCTGGCAGTTCCAGTTCTGGCTAATTAAAATAAAGTGGTGGTGTTAATGTCCATGTCCTATATATCTGACAGGGTGACAGTATCAAACTGGAGGACTTCACGCTTGAAGTTTACAGGAGCTTTTTGGACAGTCTGTGTCCTCGTCCTGAGCTCAGCAACATCTTTAAACTGCAGTAAGTATTTAGAAAATCTCCCGGTTTCATAGCTTCAGTCGCCGACCTCTAATCAGCTCAAAGACGTGTTAATGTTAAACAAGCTACTCGGCTTTTTTTTAAAGTGTGTTGTTATTTGCTTCGGGCCAGTTTCTTTGATATGGGGAAGGATGATGAATAATGACTCATCATCTGTCCCACTTGTACACAGAGAGTGATTAAAGAGAGGCTGCGTCTTTCACTTTGGAGTGTTAATCACAGTATTAGCTCGTATTATGTTCAGCAAATTATTATCATTATTGACTAATCAATTGATGATTTTCAATGAATTAGTCTAAAAAATGTAAAAAGAAAAACAAGCAAAGATGCCCATCACAAGTTCCTCATCTTCCGCATAATCATTTTTAGGGCTGCAACTAACGATTATTTTCATCGTTGATGAATCTGTCGATTATTTTCTTGATTAATCGATTAGTTGTTTGGTCTATAAAATGCACAAAGCCCAAGATGACATCCTCAAATGTCTTGTTTTGTCCAACTCAAAGATATTCAGTTTACTGTCATAGAGGAGGAAAGAAACCAGAACATATTCACATTTAAGAAGCTGCAATCAGAGAATTTTTACTTTCTTTTCTTAAAAAATTACTCAAATCAATTAATCGATTATCAAAATAGTTGTTGATTAATTTAATAGTTGACAACTAATCAATTAATCGCTGCAGCTCTAATCAGTTTGTCTGAATAACAGTTCAAAAACAGGACGGGATTCAGTTTATGATAATGTGAGATTAAAAAGACATGTTTCAGCTCTAATTCAGACACAAACATCCACATTTTCATCAAAACATGTGTATCAGCTTCATGTTTCTTAACTTGCGCTAAGCTCTTTAACATGTAGTTTAATTAAAGAAGTGGAAATAACATGTGGACGTATCGCCACTGTATTGGACCTCTTATATTTCAATACTTTTTAAATACTTCCAAAACCTGCGTGCTGCGATGACGATGGGGATGAAATTGTGGTAAACAAAGTCAAAACAAAGATAAATGGATTTCCAGCACCGTAAATCTCTCAAAGTAAAGATAACTGCTTGATTTCTCTGTCTGTCTGGCTGACCTTTCAACCGGATGTTGAGACGTCTGACGGAAAAGATGAAGCAGTAAAATAGCCTACGGGACAGATCATTAAAATGATTAACCTCACCTTCATATATTTACTGTATATATATATATATATATATGTACTATATGTACTGTATATGCAGCTGTTGCAGCCCGAAAAGTAGGTGCTTTGAGCTTGCTAAAGACGTGGCATGTGTTCGGCCCCCAAGGCTGTTATCTATGCACTCTCCAAAGCCACCAGACTCCATTGATAAAAACAGTAATTCTACGTCTCAGGATACAGGAGCTGCTGCGATCGGTTAGTTAGTTTGTGTTATTATGTGACTTTGGTTCGTTCAGATTCACCAAAGTCACACAATAACACAAACAAACATCCAAACTAGCCCTTTAAATGCAACATTATGTTTCTTAAAACTGCTAAGATTAAATAGGTACTGTATTGTTTTCACATTTAAATTCGTAGATTTGCTGATCACACAAAGGAACTGTAAATGTCCGGCCCCTTTTTAAATCTGGCCCTTCTGAAGTAGTATCTGAATAGTTGTGTTTTAAAGGCTCATGTAAGATGTTCTGAGGATCTGTAGACATCCTGTAGACATCCTGTAACGTCTGTTCTGCAGAGGATGGGCCGACGGGACGCTGTCACTCGATCAGATGACAGAGTTCATCAACAACAAGCAGAGAGACCCGAGGCTGAATGAGATCCTCTACCCGCCTCTTCGTCCTGCACAGACGCTCTCTCTGATGGAGAGGTACCAGCATGACCAGGCTCTGCTGAAGCAAGGTACACACACACACACACACACACACATACACACACACACAGCCTTGAGGGTATCTGCTATTTTCCCACTGTATTCGTAAATAGCTTGATGCCATTAGCTCGTCAGCTGCGTTCGTTAGCAACGTGCACTTTTTGTATTTGAACATGGATTAATGCCAAAGCACTCTTCCAACCCACCCACATACCCTCAGAGTGTAAACTGCTAAAATAAGCTCTTGAGGTGCTCACATTCGAGTTGGATCCTGCCAGAAGAAATTTTGGCACCGACCTCAAATCCACCACCACCTCTCACATGATTTATTTTTACTATCTGGGAGATAGAATAGGTAGATTTTTGCACACGTATGAAATAAGCCTGCTCCCTCGCATCGGTCCTTTTGCTAAGATTTCTTTCGATAAGTCATTTTTTATGCTGAGTAACTTATTTCCAAGAAACCGATGAGCACATCTCTGGTAAACACGAGATTTAAAGTGGAGCTTTTGTGTGAGAAACTCAGTTTTACTGATCGGTTTATTAAATCAATTCATCGATCAGTCAACCAAAGATGTCTTTGGTCGAGGACAGCCACAATGTGAAGTCAAACTGAAGCTGTTATTGTAGGCAAACATTGTTAGAAAGGATGTCAAAGTTAACGCGATAATAAGGCATTAATTAAAATTTGTTTTAACACCATTAATTTCTTTAACGCATTAATGCAACTTGTGATTTTTAGGTTTTAGCGGGCTCAGTTTTAAAGCTAGAGTGAAGATACTGGTGTCATATGAAACTAGAAAACCTGATGAATCCATCGGTACCAACCATGTCATACTAAATTGTATTTCAAAGGGGTCCCTTGACCTCTGACCTCCAGATGTGTGAATGTAAATGGGTTCTCTGGGTACCCACGAGTCTCCCCTTTACAGACATGCCCACTTTATGATCATCACATGCAGTTTGGAGGCAAGTCATAGTCAAGTCAGCACACTGACACACTGACAGCTGTTGTTGCCTGTTGGGCTGCAGTTTGCCATGTTATGATTGGAGCATATTGTTTTATACTAAATGCAGAACCTGTGAGGGTTTCTGGACAATATCTGTCATTGTTTTGTGTTGATAATTGATTTGCAATAATAAATATATACATACATTTGCATAAAGCAGTATATTTGTCCACTCCCATGTTGATAAGAGGATTAAATACTTGATAAATCTCCCTTTAAGGTACATTTAGAACAGATGTGTGATTAATTTGTTGATGGACAATCACACAATTAATTGTTATTAAATATTTGAATTGATTGACAGCCCTAGTTTCTCACTTTTACGTCCTTATATAATGTGTGTTTGTGTGTTACGTAGGTGTCATCTCCCTCCAGGCGTTCTCCAGTTATCTGTCCAGCGATGAGAACGGAGTCATCCCGCCAGAGAAACTGGATCAGTCTGAAGACATGAGCTACCCTCTCTCTCACTACATCATCAACTCATCACACAATACCTACCTGACAGGTACACACACACACTTCTCCAAGGATCTTTTTTACAGGTGTGAGGTGATGATTGTCCAAGAAAATGTGTGAGTGTGGGCGAACCGAACCAGTCTGGACTGGTTTTAACTATTTAATCATTCAGTTGGTTTTATTTGTTGTGACTCCAACAAACATCTGAAATCTGTGAGCAGGATGACAGTTTGAAATGTGTGAACAAAGCCGATTGTCAGAGGAACATAAAGCTCCACTCCGAGAGCCATTATCGTTCTTCAGATTGACGCTGAACTCAACAACATCTCAGAAAATCACCTCCACTAACACCTGATTTATAGTCGTAAGAAAAGGGGAGATACTACAGGTGAATAGGATAAAAAATCTAACCAATAGATGAAACCATGAAACTTCCTCAGTTGATTTCTTACATTAGGACAATTATATTTTGTATTACAAGTTTTTTTAAATTGTATGTTTAAATATGCAAATGATGCATTATCTTATCAAATATGTGCTAATTTGCATACATTTCCATTTGATAAAGCCAGGTTCAAAAGTCTTGTTTCATTTTGTTGACATATTAGAGTCAAAGGTCATTAAAAAAATCTATTTCTCCATGTTTTGAGGAGTAAAATGTTCTATATATCAGGCTGTGAATGATATATAAACAAACTCCTCCGTAAAAGCCTTCAGAATATAGATAGTGAATGAAACTGGAACGTTTGGTGGAGATTTCTGGCTCAGAGAAAAACCTAATTTTGAAAAAACAGCCTTTAAAGATATGGATTGTAAAATGTACTACTTTGTGCAAGACTACAGGGTTAACTAATAGATATCACCATGAAACTTCCTCCGTTGATTACTGACATTAAGACAGTTATTTTTTGTATTACAAGTTTTCTAAACTTTTATGTTTAAATATGCAAATGAGTCATTATATCAAAAAAGATGTGCTAATTTGCATACATTTCCAGAACAGAGATCTGAACACTGGATAAAGCCAGGTTCAAAAGTCTTGTTTCATTTTGTTGACATATTAGCCAAAGGTTTTTACAGAGGGAAGTTTGAATATCTCTTTTTATCACTCCTTATCACCATGAAACTTCCTCAGTTGATTACTGACTTTAAGACAGTTACTTTTTATATTACAAGTTTTCTGAAATTTTATGTTTAAATATGCAAATGTGGCGTTATCTAATGTTAACTTCTGGTGAATTTGGGAGAAATCTACAGACGCAAATAGAATAAGTGATAAAATAAACACCTAAATGTGTATTTTGAAAGTGTTTTTTTCTCTACTAGTCTGAAAGACGACATGTTATGGAAGCAAAATAGCCCCAAATCTTGGTAACATAGAAACAGACCATTAAGTTTATTGTCTATATCTTAGTAAGTAATGTCAACAAACGGCAACAAAGCTCTCCAACTCTGGTTCGAACAAGAAAAACTCATAGTGACTTTCCCACTAAAAGACCGTAACAATATAGTATTCAGTTATTATCTTTACAACCTTTCTATTGAATCCTCCAGCATGAGAAGAGTTTCTAATCATCGACGGTGTGGCCCAGAGGTAGCTCTGTAGTTTAATCCGTCATGATGTCTTACTTGTGTTTCAGCGGGCCAGCTGGCGGGGAGCTCCTCGGTGGAGATGTACCGCCAGGTTCTTCTGGCCGGATGCCGCTGTGTGGAGTTAGACGTTTGGAAAGGACGAACTGCTGAGGAGGAACCCGTCATCACACACGGCTTCACCATGACGTCAGAAATCCCTTTTAAGGTCCGTTATTAAACTTCCTGTTAGTTCGTTCGTGGTCATCGATCAGCTTCACAGAACAACAATACGTTGAACATGTTTGATGTTTGAGGTGCTTTACTTGACTATTTCATTTCAGGAGGTACTTTTTACTTCATTACATTTATTTGACAACTACAGTTACTTATTTGATTAACTGATCGACAGCCCGGTTTTTATTCTCCAGGAAGTGATTGAAGCGATCGCAGAGTGCGCCTTCAAGACGTCACCTTTCCCCGTCATACTGTCCTTTGAGAACCACGTGGACTCGTGAGAACCTCTGTCATTATTTATTTGTTGATCTATATATGATCTATATGGATGGATTACAATGTAAGATGTTTGTCTCTCTGTCTTTCTTTCTCTATATCTATCTCTCTATCAGTTTGAAGCAGCAGGCTAAAATGGCTGAATACTGTCAGTCTATTTTCGGAGACGCGCTGTTGATCGACCCTCTGGACAAATACCCTGTGAGTGACACACACACACACACACACAGTACAAATGTTATATTAATAATGTTTAATAACTGCTGAACAAATTGCAAATGATGTATGTATGTGTTTCTGGAACATTTCCGAGGGAAGTTGCATGATTTCAATTTAAAAATCTAATTATTTAACAGTGAACTTAGAGGAAGGAATACTGTACATGCTTTCATGTATGTTTTGATTATAATTTATTACTGGAGTGAATATATTTTATATTTTTTATGGTATTTCAGTTAAAGGGATGGTTTGTAACTTTCTAAGCGTATAAATGTACCGGGTCAGGACACATGCGCGATCGCTCCATCTCTAGACGTGAACGCGCACTCACTCCACACTGCAGAAGAGTTAGTTTAGCTCTGAGAATATCTAGTGAATGTTCAGTGGACGTTTGTGCAGAAATAAATGCTGCGGCTCCTCCAGACCAACAGAGGTTTCCTGTGTCTCGTGAAGTGACGGGGCTCTTCAGAGAGAAACGTTGTCATCTCGTTACCGACCGGGTGCCGGTGTCTCCCTGTTCACTCCGGCTGCGGGCGGATGGAGATGAGTTTCTCGCTGCAGAGCCCTGCTGCTGAAGCCTGCGGTGAGGCAGGAAAAGCAAACACAGTATCAGCATTGATTCATGGAGAGACCTTCGTCTGGTCAGCTAACATTACTGCCAAGCAGCTGAAATATAGAGTGATATTGTGCTTTTAGCTGACGTGTGTCTCCTCACTGTGTTGACCGATGCTTGTTCATGTCTATGTAGAGCGAGCACAAGCGTCAGCAACAGGACGCTGACTTTCATTGATTTCACGGCCACAGGTGTCGCTGTTAAGAAGCATTTCTGAAAGTTACAAATAGTCCCTTTAAACAGCAGATAGTAGCCTCGAGCAAAGTACACCGTTTGTTACTTGTTAACGCCTGCTGCTAGTGTTTGCTAGCTGTGGGATGTAGCTTGATCGAGCATGCTAATTAATCTATTCTATTAATCTACATTCATTCTTTATTGTAAAACATTTCTTTTATAAATTAGTTGTTCACTTTAAACCCTAAGTTTGCACACAGCCCACATTAATACCTTTCCCCATTAGTTACCATGCTAGCTGGCTAACTCACCACATTTCACACTGTATATATTTGAAATATTGAATGGATTTATTTGGTAAATGAATGGATAATGTCTGCTTATGATGTGGTAAAATGTTTGTTTCTATCTGCATATGAAGTGATAAATACAGGCTGAGCAGATAACCCTGATATTTCCATTATTATTCCCGTTAATTCCCACACCTTGAATATTCCCGGTCTCTATTGTTCTACTACAGCTATGGATCAATCATCATCATCTCCGTTGTGTGTGTTTGTAGCTGGAGTCGGGCGTCCCCCTGCCCAGTCCTCAGGAGCTGATCGGTAAAATCCTCATCAAGAACAAGAAATCCCACAAACCCTCCAACAACACCGACACCAAAAGACTGACGGACCAACCTGCCAATCAGAGCAACGAGCCGGTGTCTCCTAGCAACAACACGGGAGGTAAGACACAAAGACAAAAGCCTAGAAATCCATGTGAAATGTGTTCAGCTGTGACAGTCTTTGTATCAAAACACAAAAACAGGCTTTAATGACGGCTGGTTTCTCCGGCTGCAACGACTGCATTTGGCTGAATATTAACACCAAACGGTATTCAGGCTTTTCATTTAGCAGCTCTAATTGTCAAGTTGTTTTTTTTTTGTGTGGATCTTTCAAACTGTTTCCACATGCAGCATATGTCCACACAAACATGAGTCACCACCAAATTATCTTCAGTTTGAAAGGGTACAATGAGGCGCTGCAGCTCCGGCACTGCCACCGACGATCACTTTATAAAGATTCAGACAGCCGAGTTTATTTTTATGTTTTTGTTGAACAAATAAAAAGGAGAGAGAGAAGAGGAGGATTCAGAGAAAGAGGACAAAATGTGACAAATATCACACCTTTATTTAAAAGAAAGAAAATCATAAGCATGGCAGTTACAGAGTTTATCTGACTGTAGCTTATAAAACACCAAAAGTTTAATCATATGATTAGCACACAAAATTATTTTAATATAATTCAATTCAGAGTTTTCTTATGGTCCGTGTCCACAGCCTCCGTGCTTTCCACGCCCCCCATTCATTGTCTATGTAAGCAGCCGCGCAATGCATTCTGGTAACGTGGCGTCGCGATTCGAGAGACTAGGCGTCACGACGCCCGCTCCTTATTTGCATAAAGTTGAGGGCTCGTCTACTTTATGTAAATCACGGGCGTCCGACGCGACTCGCCGCCTCTCCAAACTCACGAGGATCTTTTAAAATAAACGTTGTTGATCCAAAATAAAGACAGATTCATCAACATGGATTATTTCTCTCCTCAGATGTTTTCAGAAACACATCTCAGTGAACTATTTACGTGAAATAAGAGAAGAAAGTTTCCAAACGAGCCTCCAGACTTGTTCCGGCTTGAAAGCTGGGAGCAGCAGCCAACGGCGGGAAAGCGTTCGTCCAATCAGGAGCCGAGTGTCTTGTTTCTAGGGACAGCACACCCAGCGTCCAATGCTGGGAAGCGTTGCGTCCCCTTGCGATAAAAAACGCCCCTGTGGACACGCGCCATTAGGCCCCGATCACACCGAGATGCGTCGCTAGAAAAACACCAGCAAAACCATTGTGGCATACGCTCTTCTCTTGTGCTGCACGTTGCAATTTTCTCCACCTCTTAGTCAATTCGGCGGTAGATGTGGTAGGAACAGCGGGACAAATGCAGACAAAAGGTTAATATCAGCGGTATTTAATTACGATGAACTGTATAATTCAATGTCACCCCGTTATTCCAATACTAATCATCCCATAGCTCAGCAATGGCAAGCGCTCGACGTCTGCTTGAATCGTTTTTTTTTCTGTTAATCACATTTGATCGCCCGGTTGCACACGTGGCCCCATTCCACGGGTGCACCACGTTGTTTTGCTCGACGTGCTTTGTCAAGGCATTTTTAAAGCGGCCACGCCTGTAGCGACCAGCGGGTAACCTCCGAGTCTGAAAAGTGTAGCCAAAGAGTCAGATAGACCATAAAGCAGGGGATGCTTTAGGGTGGGGCTACCTTGTGATTGACAGGTCACTACCACGGCGTTGTCTGGTCTGGGAGTTGTTCGTGTTTTCGTCTTAGAACTTTAACCCTTTCACAGTGTGTTTCCAGTTCATGAAAGTTAATTATAACCTTTTTGTCGCCTTAAAATGTCTTATTCAGTGTTCGGTTGTATTTAGCTCCACCCTCTCATATCACTTCTGGCTGCAAAGCACCACTACGGCCAAAATGCTGAATAGAGGCTTCAAAACCACAGTCCACAAACCAACGGGTGGCATCCCGGTGACTATGTCCTCTTCTTATATATAGTCTACGGTAGCGACGCGTCTCGGTGTGATCGGGGCCCTAGAAGTTTCTCTGTCAACCATAATTTCCATCAGACTTTGACCAAAGTGACAAACCTGCTCCTCCTGTTCGCGCCGGTGTCTTTGGTTTTGTTCCGCACCTCATCGGGGATGTCTCAGTAATGAGCAGGACATCCCAGAAGGGGTCGGAAGCTCAGAGCAGCAATTAAACAGCGGTGCAGGCGGGAATTAGGGAGCCTTATTGACTCGTCCGTGTGCACATCCTGAAAACAGGTCTGGGACTGAGAGCCCAGCCGTACACAAAGAGCAGCAGCCGCGCTGAAGTACATACTCAGACAGCGGCCGTGACCCAGTCAGCGACCGCTTGAGTGGGCTGAATAATCACCTGCAGAGCAGTTAAAGCAGTGGGTTGTTTACAGAACCACCGGCATCCGTTTGCTTTATGTATTCTGATATTTTGTGTGTTTACTACTTCAAATTGTAGCACAGATTTGTATATTACTCAGATATTATGCATACATTTACTGATTGTGTTTCATTCTTGCAGACTGATTGCAGAGGACACTTGTTGTAAACAAAGAAACATTTAACCAGCTATTCACCATATAGTCGTGTAGCGTCTGGATGGTAATTTAAGGCCTTGTCCACACGTACGCAGGTATTTTTCTAGTAGCCTTTTCTATGCGTTTTGGCCTTTCGTCCACACCCAGAAGGCGTTTTAGGTCACTGAAAACGGAGCTTTTGTAAACCTCTGAACAGAGTTTTTGGCTCAAACTGTAGCATCAGAGTGTGCTCCGTTATCTCCGTCACTAATGAGGCGACAGCAGCATAAATACATCCATGAAGGTCAGACGTGCTAAAAGGACTTTCTACATGTTTACACATAAATGTACAGTTACTCTTCCACTACGTTTATACACTATATGCATGTGGCCCAAACTGCCCACTGGCTTTGAGCGTGCATCAGTTGTGTTTTTGCATTTTCGTCTGGATGGATTTGTCGATGGAATTTGGAGAAGGAAGGAGTTAAAACGTTTACTAGGCCTAAAACACATCTGATCAGCTGTTTTCTTGCACCTAATTTTCTCGCATAGAATTAACTTTTTCGAACCCTGATTTAGGAGTTATCTACATCCACACTAAAACGTTTTCTTGTTAAAACCTTGTCAACGTTTATGCCTAGCATCCACACTACTCCGACATTTTAACACCCCTAAAACAGAGACATTTAAAAACGCTGCTGACCCCGTTTTAGTTTTAAAACTCCGAGGTTGTGTTTTTATCTGAATGGACATAAACGGAGACCTTTGAAAACGATGACGCAGACGCCCACGTTCGCTTCTTGACAAGGTCTTATCAGTCACAATGCATTCTTCCCTGATTCGTCACGTGACACGTTTCTTTGTGGTTACTCTCATTAAACTGAAGTGTTTCTATATGATGCTGTTTTATTTGCAGTGAGAGTACAAACCTTGTAATCAGTTATCTTCAGCTGAACACACCTGAGGGTCAGGGTTTTTTATACTGAAGGGGTGAAGAGACGATGAAGATGAAGACTTGTTTAACTTTAATTTTAACAGAGTTGGAGGCTGAGAGTGAGGAAGATGATGATGATGAAGATGATGAGGGTAAAAAGGTCAGTGGTGACATCATCCAGAGCTGAGGGGCGGTCGCCCTCACTGCTGTCGCCATCTGTTAATGTGTACAAGTGTTGTTTATTTTCATTGTTGTGTTGATTTATTCTTTATGCCATCGTCATCGTTAACCCTTCATGGACCTTAAACATTGTTGTTGCTGCTTTTTCCTGTCGTTTGTGTTTTATTTTTGCGGTTGTCTTTGCAGTGTGTTGTTGTCGTTGTTGTTTATCCTTAATGTGAACTGTTGTTGCTGTTTTGTTTAATTGTCCCTAGTGTTCATAGTGAGTCTGAGCTTCAGCAATGATGACTTACTGTTTCCATTAAAAGAACCACCAGTCATTCTTTCCTATAACATCATCAGACTCATGATGTTTAAATGTTTGGTTTGTGAAAATCAGTGCAGATATCATCTTGTTTATTCCACACATTCTTCTTCCTTGTCAAAACCTGGAGCCTACATTACCCATAATGCAACTTGACTGCAGACAGGTCAGAGATTCGGTTGCGTTATTCTAGTAGCGGCTCATGTAGCCTGCAGCAGAGATAAGCAGTGAGCTACAGAGGTCTCACTTCCTCCTAACTCCACACCTCCACATTTATTTCCTTTTCAAACTTGTAGTCTTCAGCCCCAACCGACGCTGACAAAACAATGAAAACTGTGTCTCTGTTGATCCAGTTCCCTTCCACCATTTGTCCTGCCCACGCAGCCATCAGACCATCAAACCACCGATCTCAGTATATGTGAGACTTTACTCTTAAACTGTGTTCCTGTTGTCGTTTATTTCAGGGCTCAGCGGAGCGGGAGGCCGTGGCTACAGAGGAAATGTCAACTCTGGTAAACTATGTCCAGCCAACCAAGTTCAACTCCTTCGAAGCCTCCAAGAGTAAGAAAACCTGACACTGATACTCTGATACCATCATCAAGATTAACTGAACGACAAAAAGTTATTGCAATAATCATCTGAAGAAGACGTGGGAATCATGTTGAAAACCAGATAATTTCTGAAAAATGTCTGTATGTGTGTGTGTGTGTGTGTGTGTGCATGTGTATGTGTGTGTGTGCGTGTGTGTGTGTAGAGGCGGCCCGCTGTTACCACATGTCATCTTTTGTGGAGACCAAAGCTTTGGAGCACCTCACAAAGTCACCAGTGGAGTTTGTGGAGTATCCTTGGCAACAGTTACCGCAGCTACACCACACCATGGCAACCGCTTCCATACTTTGTGTTCCTCTCTTTTCCTCTTTTGATGCTTTTTTTTTTTCTATAAATCTTCTAAAGATGTGTCTCAGTCTCTGGCTTTTAATATGAATTATATTTTCAGTAGCAGCAGCAGTGTTAGTATCTTTGAAAGTCTCATTACCAGACGGTGTGCACCAGGTACAATACGTTCTACTTGAATTTACATGATGATGTAAGAAGTGTAGAAACAAGTGTGTTAGTATTTGTAGTCATATCTATACAAAAACATATTTTTATATTATCTCTTGGGCAAATGTTTGACGCGATATGGGAATAGAAAATGATTTAACTGACTCTATAATTGATCTTAACCTTCCGTTAACCAGATATAATAAATCCCAGCTGAGTCGTATCTATCCGAAAGGAACCAGAGTCGACTCGTCCAACTTCATGCCACAACTCTTTTGGAACGCTGGCTGTCAGCTGGTGGCTCTCAACTACCAAACTATAGGTGAGTATCATCATTTAATGCAACATAGCGGTGACTATCAACCTTTTTTTTGGCGAAGCTTCTTTCTTAAAGGTTGCGTGTGTCTACAGGTTGTGATTCGTCCTTCACAAATTGTTTTGTTTGAATCTTTTTTAGAGGAATAAAGACCTCAAATGATTCACTAATTCACAAGAAAAAAACAGGGACACATCAGAAGAAAGCTTATCAAGGCGTCATCTCGCGAACCCCTGATTTATTTTGTGAAAAATTATTCAAACCGATTAATCAAAATAGTTAACAGTTGACAACTAATTGATTAGTCGTTGCAGCTCTTGAACTGTTTGTGCTTTGTAGCCCTAAACTCAGTATTATCTTTTTGTTCCAGACTTGTCCACGCAGCTTAATCTCTTTATGTTCGAGTACAACGGCCGGAGCGGCTACAGACTGAAGCCTGAGTTCATGAGGCGGCCAGACAAACACTTTGACCCCTTCACAGAAAACACAGTGGATGGCATCGTAGCCAACACGCTCTCTGTGAAGGTATGACGCCGGTACTTGTTAAAGCCCCTATTGATGTGGAGAATGACAATACGGTAGACCTACTGTAGTGTATTTATTCACTGACACACGTCTGTCTGTGTGTTTGTAGGTGATCTCAGGCCAGTTTGTGACTGAACGGCGGGTGGGCGTCTATGTGGAGGTGGACATGTTTGGACTTCCTGCGGACACCAGGAGAAAAGCTCTGAAGACCAAAACCTCCCAGAACAACAACGCCGTCAACCCGGTGTGGGACGAAGAGCCGATTGTCTTTAAAAAGGTGCGACGCAGCAGAGAGGATCTAATCTTAAACCACCAACACCGTCTAATCGTTCTGTTAACGGTGTGACTTCGACTCTCTGACAGGTGATTCTTCCAACGCTGGCCTCTCTTAGAATCGCTGCTTTTGAGGAAGGAGGGAAGTTCATTGGTCATCGGATTATTCCAGTGTCTGCCATAAGACCAGGTAGTTATCAAAGTCACATTTATCTCATTGATCCATAACTTTATCTCTGTCTGCTTTAAAGGAATACTTCACCTGCAAAATGACCATTTGTGTATCAATTACTCAGCTCACGTTACCTTATATGACTGATGACTTCACCCCAAATAACCCAGATGATGATGTAACATCAGACTGTGTGTCGGTAAATGTTTGCTTCAGGTTATCGTTACATCAGCTTGAGGAATGAGAAGAACCAGTCTCTGATTCTACCGGCTGTGTTCGTCTACATCGAAGTCAAAGATTACGTCCCAGACACCTTTGCAGGTACGACTTTCTGTCACGTCAAACTTTCTCCTCATATCAACACTTTGGTCTTTGACACGGTATCGTAGAAATGTGGATGTTTTTTTTGTGCATTTAATATCACACACGTGTTTCTCTGTATTTCCTCTCTAGATGTGATCGAGGCTTTGTCCAACCCTATTCGTTATGTCAACCTCTTGGAGCAGAGGTCCAAACAGCTAGCAGCGCTGACTCTGGAGGACGGGGAGGAGGACACGCAGACTGAGGTCAGACCCGTTTCTGGTGTTTTCTTTTTTAAAAGCAGAACATTTGGCTGTAATTCTGGTTGGTTGTGTGTTATTCAGGATGAGGCAGACAGTTGTGCCGAGCGTAAGAACGACCTGAAATCAGCTCCGCTGGAGAACGGGCTCAGCCCCGCTGCCGGCCCCACAGGCCACACCCCCGTCGCCACGACGCCCAAAGCCTCCGCA
The DNA here is from genome assembly GCA_916701655.1 of Sebastiscus albofasciatus. Lineage (NCBI taxonomy): Eukaryota > Metazoa > Chordata > Actinopteri > Perciformes > Sebastidae > Sebastiscus > Sebastiscus albofasciatus. The sequence continues at coordinate 41,165 of CAKAOI010002510.1, forward strand.
GCCCATCAGCAAGCAGCTATGACAGGTAGCGTCCACCTGCAAACAAAGACGCACACAAACTTACATCTTTAATATGCTAATATTGATCATTAAGCTCTAGTGCTAAAAGTACAGTTACTTTTGTATTGTTGTTATTAATGTTGATTGTGTCCTCTGCCCATTTTAGAAGCCCCCAAACCGGCAGCAAAGAGTGAAGATCTGGTTCAAAGTGTTTTGATAGGTCAGTATTTACATGTTGTTGTGATTTGAATACATAAGGAACACCACTGGGAAGCTACAGGATGATATAAAAACCTCAAAAATAAAAATAAAATAATGAACCCGCCCTTTAAATAAATCTGAACATATGTAAAATGCAAAATAAAGTAAAGACAACAAAACAGCAAAATTAACAATCCATCTATATCATCAAAAATCCTTCTAAAGTACTGTGTTCTTCTTGTAGCACTCATCTTGGAAAGGCTTATTTAACAGATTTTTGGCAGTGTTTGACTAAAAATGCTATGAATAATGTATAATAAACGGCACTATGAAACCCTTCAGTCGTCCGAGCTTCAACAGGAATAACAGAGAAAAACATAACACGGCGTTGAGAAAGACGTTGGAGTTGTATTAAAATATGCTGTGTGATCACTTGCGGTAACAGATGTTCAAGTGTGCGCCGTGGAAAGTCTGCGTCAGTCAAAGGTTTTCCAGAAAGAGCAGAGACGTCAGTTTAAAGAGCTGAAGGAGTTGGTGAGGAGACACCAGAAAAAAACCTCCGAGCTCCTGCGAGAGTTCAACAACAAGTACAAGAAGATGGCCAGACAGTGCAGCAAGAGCAGGTACGCACACATCACTTCCTCTTCTCATCTTACTGAGCAAGAAGATCATGTTTCTATGGACCACTTTGGAAATATGTGTATTTAGTGATGCTTTTAAGTGCTATCCTCTGGGATCTTTGTGTGGTATAAACTTAATTCTTGTAATATTAGCAGTAGTCTAGAACATTTCCTGTGTTTTTTTGTATAATGTGTATTTATTTCTGTGTATACGTTCATCAGGGGTTCGTGTTCGGACTCGGAGAAAGACGAGCGTCTCCAGCAGCTGAGAGACGAGCAGCAGCAGCAGCTTCTGGCTCTGAGGCAGGAACAGTACTACAGTCAGAAATATCTACAGAAAGAACACATTAAAATGGTAAAAAGTCTAAAACTAACTAACCCTGTCTCTAACGTTCTGGTTATCTGTGTTTGGATGAACTCATTTAAAGCTCTCGTTCTGTTGACGGCAGTTTCTCTGACGCAGGAAGTTCAAATAAAATCCCCCCAAAAGACAAAAATAAGTGTCTTTGAATGATCGACATTACCTACGACAGCGTATCAATGGCATTGTAGGTAAATAAATAATTACAGAGCCGGGGGGTATTATTCCAAGAAAATTCTTTGACAATTCTGAAATCAAAGCGAAAAAATTGACAAATTTGCAAGATTACAAAGTCAATCCCTTATAAGCATCAGTGTGTAACCATGGTAACGCTGTGTGTTCGGTGTTGGTTTTTAGTGTTAGCTGTGCTGAAATAAAAAGACACGCCTTGTGTCGTCAAAGATAGAAGGAGTTTGTTTCTACTTTCCTGTAACTTCTACAATATTAGTATTTATTTAAGTTCAGAAACAGGTTTTTTTGCACTACACAATTTTTCTCGTAAATTTCTGACTTTGTAATCTTGCAAATTTGTGAGATTTTTCTCGTAGATTTGCCACTTTAATCTCAGAGAATATCCAAGTGATTGTCTCGTAAATTTATGACTTTAATTTTGGATATTCAGAGGGTTTTTTTATGTCCCTAATACGCCGTCGTACTACATAACAGAACATAACAATATAATGAACAAAAATAAGATTTCAATGAAAATCTAAGATTCTGTGTTGTAAAGTTAGATTACAGGGTATGTTTTACATTTAGGATCCAATCCCAGTGGTCCAGGTTCTGTCGTGATTAGTTCTGTGTTACGTTGGCCCGGTACGCTTCGAACATGAACGTAAAATGTGAACCAGAGTTTCTTTTTTTCCTCCAGCTGACGGAGCGACTGAGCAGTCTGGCTGAGGAGAGTCACAACACCCAGATGAAGAAACTCAAAGACATCTGTGACAAGTGAGTTACAAAACGTGGGATTTAACTGATAATCTCTGTGGGGAATTACACAAAGAATTACATTATTAAGAGCTGCTTTCACAGCAGACGTAGCTTGAAGAGCGTTTCCTCTGAGCTGTTCCAGGCAACTTGAAGTAAAATATCAGATACTATGAGACGAGTTTAGGGAGGTGAAGAGTAACTGTACAAAAAGCGAAAACAGAAAGAAACAGAAATGATTTAAGAGGCGCTGGATTATTTATCGTATTATCAAATGTGTATTATTAACATGATATCAATATTTTATTTTTCAAATATCACTGTTATCGTCAATACCGGTATATTGCGACACCCCTTATAGAAACCGTTTTTGTACCAGGCTGTAAACGTGTTTATGTCTGCTGTAAAGTCTGGCTTTTTAACATTATCGCTTGGCCTGACCACAACCTAATGTAAGACCATGGGCGCAAGTACATTTGGTACTTACACAAGTTGGGCGCTGGGTTTGAAAATGTCAACAGCGTCGGTCTGAAACAATGACAGTTGTGCTGCGCTGTGCGCCGCTTTGGCCAGGTGTGAGTAAGATATGGTCTCTAACGTTCTTCCTGCTGCCGTAGGGAGAAAAAAGAGTTGAAGAGGCTGATGGATCGAAGGAGAACAGAGAAGATCAACCAAGCGAAGACCAAAGAGAAACATCTGGCTGAAGAGTACGATCCATAAACACACACAGTATATATTAATCCACTGATACTCGCTGTAGCTCCTCTTCATGCACTGATCCATGCAGCTGGTCTTGTTTAGCTCAAACTCCTCTGACTGTTTGTTCCCAGGGAGAAGATTGAGATCAATAAGTCCTACGTCAATGAAGTGGTCCAGAACATAAAACGGGTGAGCGGAGGATGAAGAATCTGGGTTGTGGGGTTTTATTTGATGAATTTTTCTATAGTCTGAAAACTGGCGAGACAATGATGAAAATTTGATGTCTGCGTCACTATCTCTCTGCCGAGCTGTAGCGCCGACTCTCTGCAATCATGAAACGCTTCATAAGACTCTTTGACTGTCTGTTTTTCTGTTTGTCTGCAGCTCGAGGAGACTCAAACAAAGCGTCACGATCAGCTGGTGGAGCAGCACAATGAACTCACGCAGGAGATACAAGACCAGAAACCAAAGGTAAAATACTAATTCTCCTGTAACTGCCTGTTTTTGTTCCTTTATTTCTTGTCTTCAACTCCTCCTACCACTTTGAATTCTTCACACTTGAATGCGCCACACAGCGAGAGATTTCTCGGTTGCGGGGCTCCGAGCTGCTGCCGCTGTTTGAGGCTCCACACCCACACGGTTTAGGATCAGTACTGACGTCAACGCGGGGCGTTTGCGTGATGTAACGTGCCCTCTGGCAGCCATATTGGAGCTGCTCAACTGTTGGCAGTAATGGCTGACAACAGCTGGTTGCATTTCTTAATGTACCACCCATCTGTCTCAACAGCAGGAAGAAAACAAGGCACCGTTCTGAGTTGTCTCAGTCATCACCAAGATAGTTCACCAATTCTGTGTTTGCATAATCTCAGTTTGGTTCTGCAGCAACGACTAATCACGGTGTCTGCAGAAGGAATCAATCTGAAAGCAATCTGTAATCAATGTCAATTAGGGCTGGAAAATGTATCACGATAAAATATTTAATTTCAGTCGATATTGATAATTATTTTGAATAATTACCAGGAAGAAAAAAGGTTGAATATAATCACTTTATTTATCAGGGCACACAGGTAATAATTTTAATGTTAACACAACAATGAAAAACACACACAAATAAAGAAATGTACACAAATAAAGAAATATAAATAAGGTTAAAGGAATGATCTCATCTTCATCATGCTGACCGGTCTTTTTTTATCAACAATTTTCTCACCTTCTGTACTCATTTTCTCACTCCACACCGTTTCTGTTGTTGTGTCACATGTTGATGTTGCAACCGTGTTAAATTACTGGCTGTTTGCGTGTCACTTGTAGCACGCTCCATTATCAAGGGATATGATTGGCTGTTTATGAGGGAGCATGCTTGGGGTTTGTGGTAATGCAACCAAACTTTCGTATTCATTATGTGCTTTCCTGGCGGTTTGCATTTAAAGGGCTCGTCCATTATTTGAGTTTTTTAAAGGTTTTTATATCATCCTGTAGTTTCCCAGTGGTGTTCCTTATGTATTCAAATCCGAACAGTCAAGTACGTTTGAGCGTCAAAATGCTATTTTCCCTTCAAGCTCTTCTAAAAACTTTTCCCCACGTGACCGGACGTAGGTCTCTGCATGATGACGCTGCTACATGTACAGTATATATACATCCTTATAGTCAGCGTATTAATACAGTAACTTAGATGGCGGTTGGCGTGCTCCCAGTTTGGAGAAGCAGACAGGAGTACCGGCAGGAAGCTAAGCAACATACTGCTGTGGACGCCACGTTAGTTCAGATCAGAAAGTCCCACAATCGATGCAGCGGTAGATCAGAAACTCCCGTGTTCTGAGAGGTAAAACTACTGTTTTTGTGAATGGAGTCTGGTGGCTTTGACGACAGCGATATAACAGCTTCAGTTCCCCGTCAGAAAGGGCTGTCTGATGGTGAGGTAAAGAGGTGAAAATATTCTAAATATAGCGTACACTTAAACTGATATCGATTTTTTTTAGGTGTCAGACAGCCCTTTCTGACGGGGAAGCCGTTTTACCGCTCTCTTCAAATCCATCAGACTACATCCACAAAACCAGTCATTTTACCTCTCAACCTACGTGGCTGCTTTTTGCTGATGGCTGAGTGGGCATCTCCATTTCCAAATAACTTAATAGATGGACTACTGTTGTCTTATATCTCTCTGTATAGCAGTTGTCTTACTGCTATTGAGGAAGTGTCTATCGCAGTGCACATTGCTATCGTTTTATCGCCTAATGCCAATCATAACTCTCTCGTGTTCCTCCAGCTGCAAGCGGCCGTGGAGGCGGAGTTTCAGGAGAAGTTCCAGTGTTTGCCCGGAGAGATTGAAGACTTCCTGCAGGACAGGAAGACGGAGGTCAGAGGTCACAGCAAGTCCCGACCGTCGACCCCACACGAGCCTCTGTCAGAGGAGGACTGAAGAAGAAGAAAATGTGTTGAGGAGTGAAGAAGAAGAAGAAGAGTCGACGGATCGTCAGAAGCAGAGCGGAGTGAATCAGGATCAGAACAGGAGGAAGGAAGAGGGGAGGCGTTGGTGAGAGGAGACGTCACGATTATAAAGACTGTTACTTTTCTTTTTAATGGAAGAATGCTTTAAGGATTTATTTTTTAATTCCATTCAAGCATGCACTTTGCAATCAGAACCCATTTAGTCTTATTTACCGACATCTACCGTTATCTACCTATCTCTCTATCCATCTATCTATCTACTTACCTATCTATCTATCTCTCCATCTATCTCTCCATCTATCTATCTATCTATCTATCTATCTATCTGACAGTTTGTGCAGTGGACATACTATTTTATATGCACATGGAGAGACGTTCGATCACTTGAGCGGTGTTCAACAAATTCCAAGCAGCTATTTCATCTCCTTATTAGTCAGCCAGCCGTCGTTGTCGCCATGACGACTACTATAAAGATCTGAATCAATAACTGCAATAATAGCTATACACCTATAAAGAGCAGCTGGAGGTTATTTTACTTTGCTCGAGGGCACTTCGGTGATGGTAACGAACGAGAGAAAATAGATTACACAATTAGAAATAATGTTGGATACTATTATAACAACACAGGATGATGTGCACAGCCGCGGAAAACAACACACACACACACACACACACACACACACACACACACACACACACACACACCACAGCATAATGTGAATACTTTACTGTTTATTTTTCAGAATATGGGAAACACACATACAATGGTTTTACTTCCATGGTTTTATGTTACATCAATGCATCTAATGTCATGTGATATATCAAGAGCATATTATTGGACCGTTTTTGTACCTCAGGTCGCTGGTTCCCAACCCGCGGGTTCCCAACCCGTGGGTTCCCAACCCGCGGGTTCCGACCCCAACTAGGGGTCACGAGGCTTTCTTGATTTTACAGGGTGTAAGACAACTTTTTAAATATTTACAGTTTGTATTAGGGTTGTCATGATATCAGACTTCCACAGCACGATTAAAAGAATGATATTATCGCGATAACTAAAAATGTTAAAATATGTTTTTTACTTCTGTCAGTCAAATTAATCTTAAACTTTGTTCATTGTGCATTTTGTCTCTTTTTTTGGCAAATTAATAACACTCAAAATATGATTGTAGGGAGGTGGAGAGAGAGAGGTGCTGGATTATTTACACATTTATTAACATGACTAAAGCCGGGTTTCCACCAAAACTTCCCAGGACTTTTAGTCCCTGGAACTACTTTTCTTTTTTTTTCATCGCTGTTTTTATTGTGCTTTTAACAAACCTGCAAAACACAAATCTCTCTCTCATACAAAGTATAAGAATTATAATTATACATTGTTAATAAACAATTTGTCATATAATACCAATTTACAGTTCACAGAAGAGTGTGTTACCTTACCAACAGAAAACAAGAAAAAGGTAATAATTAAATAAAATAAATAATAATATCAAAAATATTTAAAAAAATAAATAATAATAAATAAATAATAAAATAAAAAGGGGGTGGATAAAAATTAATAAATAAATAAAAATAAATAAAATAAAAAAGGGGGTCGATAAAAAATAAATAAATAAATAAAAATTTAAAAAAAGGGGGTGGATGCTTATTACCCTTGTCAGGTATGAATTCTGTTTTCATATTTGTTAATGTTTCAGTTTCTGGTCTGATTAAAGTCATTTATAAAAGACGACCATATTCTGTAGAACTTACCCTCCTTTGTCTTTTTAATGAGAACTTTATTTTCTCTAAATCTAAATGTGTCATCACTTCTCTCATCCAATTTACATGAGTAGAGGCTGCTGCTCACTTCCAGTTATAAGTCGTATTAATCTGCGTGCCAGCAGACTAACAAATGACTCCTGGAACTTCTTTTCAAGGAATTAAAAGGTTCCTTCAGCCGCTGTCGTCTGCGTTTTCACCGTGGTCATCTAAAAAACAGGCCATCTCACTGCAACAATATTTACTGCTGCGTATATTTATTGGAGGTGATGACTGAAATGCAGCGGAGGAAAATGAAACTAAGAGCGTCTGTCTCCACAGTAAATCATCTGTTGAGTGTTTGATGGATATGTATTTGTGCTTTAGGACGTAACCGTCGTGAAACAATCAGAAAATAACTTTATTTTCTCCGATTCATTCTCACGGCAACGCCGCACTACGTCTTTTTCTCTCTGTCCTTTTTTTATATGACCCGAGAAGCCGACAGCGGAGATTAAACTTAACTTTTAATGTTATCAAACAAAGAGAAATGTTCTCCACTCGTCCTAAAATGGTCCTCTATCGACACTGGAGTACTTCCTTGTTTATGAATGAAGCGGTACACGAGTTGGAGCTGCTGAAGCAGCGGCGCTGTGTGTGAACCCCAAAAGTTCCTGTACTTTCAGAAAGTACTACCTCCAAACCAGGGCCTTTTTTCAGGAGTAAAAGGTCCCCGGAAATTAATTTAGACCCTGGTTCCTGCAGTGGAAATGCGAAGAGTTCCTCAAAAGGCTCTTAGTTCCGGGGGGAAGTTCCTGCGGTGGAAACGGGGCTTTAGTCAGGGGTTGTCGGTTTACTCAATGACTCAGTGGTCACTTTAGGATAAAGGTTGGGAACCAGTGTCCGAGGTTGATTTGTTCATCCATATAACAAGTTAAGTATTCAGAATATTAACGAGTATGTTGATGCACTTGATTTTGAGTGAGGAAATCTTCTGAATGTGATTACAGAGGATAAAGAAACTCAGTAAATATCTGTAATTATTAGGATTTTTTTTTATTTATGCTAGACTGCCGCTGGATCTTTTATTGAGTCCTCAAAATAGTTTGATTATTTATTTATTTATTTATTTATTTATTTATTAATTAATTTATTTATGAGATTCTGGGAGGAAAAAAAATGAATCTCAAAGTTAAGTTATTAAAATTATATATTATCATAGCATGACTGTTAGACATTTATGGACTTTTACTTCAATAATGTTTAAGGGAAAGGAGAGGAAGGTTTGCGCAGACAGATTTAAGTACAACGTTCCTGCAAAGATTCACCTGTTTCTGATTGATGACCGGCGACAGCAGCAAACGTCCCATCAGTTCTCTCAGACTGCTGCACTAATTAACGGACAGCTGGACGTGGAAGAGCCTCAAAGTCTGCTGCCACTGCATGATTTATTTGTTTTGATGTGGAGGTGGTTTGAATCATTCTGATGATCTGTTTATTTATTGTTATTTTCATGATAATTAAGAACATAAATCATTTATAAAACTGTTGAAGAGAGCAAAGTCTACCTTTTTTTTGTAAAAATGTAATCACTCTTTGTACAGTGATCTTCCAGAAAATATTAGTCGGACATATTTTCCATGTTTTGCTTTTCCTCTAAAGGACTAAAGCTTCAGCTGTGTTCAACAACCCTTTTTGCAGAGAACCGTTTCTTCAAATTCAAGAAGATTGATCCTGAACCGGACCTTGTAAAGGTAGCCTACACTGCAATCCTAATAACGGCAATATTTTAGACTCAGCTGACAGTAAAGTACCTCACTGTTCTGTTAACCTAATAATAACATGTTTAAAGTGGTTCTCCAACAAAAAGGCCTTGTTGAACGCACCCCCTGCTTTAGTGGTTGAACTGAGCATGCTTTTATTGTCTTGGATTTCTCCGCCAGTTGAATTTGTTTCTTGGTTTTACTGAATGATATTTTAAGCCCAGTTGGAAATTAAACATATTTGATCTACAAAAATGAGGCGTTATATCAGTTTATATTCAGAGCTGTGTTGTAGTCCAACATCGCAAGCTGTGTTAACTTTTTAGAGGAGATGCACTGAGAGGAGGTAATTACTGTTGTCAACCACATCAAGACGAACCCACTGCATCACTTTAACTTTGTGTGAGAGCACGACGATGTGGGCTCTCAGAGAGGCGGTGTGCTGTAGTCGCCACGGGGGAGGAAGGTGGAGGAGGGCTGTCATTATATGTTCAATATGTTTTTGGTTCTTTTGCGTATTGTGGGTGATTTATTTGTGTATTTATTTACCTTGGCAGTACAACGTTTACCTCTCTCGTCTTTGTGTTGTCATGTTATTTGTATTTTTTTGTTAATAGTCCATTTTAACCTCTAATGAACCTCCGGTGGGTCCAGTATTACAATGTTAAGGTTGTTGGGTAAGCACTGCTCAAACACACACACAGCACGTATTATTCATTCCTACTCATGATCACAATGTGGAGCTGCAACGATGAATCGATTACTTTGATAACTTTGATAATCGATTAATTGGTTTTAGTAATTTTTTAAGGAAAGTCTGAATTCTCTGATTCCAGCTTCTTAAATGTGAATATTTTCTGGTTTCTTTACTTCTCTATGACAGTAAACTGAATATCTTTGACTTGTGGACAAAACAAGACATTTGAGGACGTCATCTTGGGCTTTGGTAAACAATGTTCCACATTTTTCACCATTTTATAGACCAAACTACTAATCGATCAATCAAGAAAGTGATCAACAGATTCAATAAAAATAACAATAAAAATAACCGTTAGTTGCAACCCTACAAGTATGTCGAGGTAATTTCCATAAATAAATTGTTTAAAATAATGCAAACTAACTCTGACTTTGTAAATATAATGTAAAGGTACAGCCTCATTACCACAGAAGGTTATCACCAGATGTTTTTCAGCCTCTTTTAGCACATTGTTTTAGTTTTACTGCACATTAACTCTGATTCAGACTCAGTTGGGTCGATGATGTCACCAAACAGCCACTTGGTGGCAGCAGAAACAAGCTGTAAACACAACCCTGACATATATTGGGTCATATTTGTGTCTTTATGATTAATATGATGAAGATGATGATGAAAATGAAGATGTCCACATTTACTCTCTTTTAGCTCTGTTTATTTTTTTTCCGGCTCATTCTCTGTGAAGAGGACCCGCTCCCTATGTAGTTATAAACGGCTCATTCTAAGGTAACAAAAACACATTGATTTTTCAGGTGATTATACACTAAAGAAAACATGCTTATTCATATTATATTTCATTTCTGCCAATAGATCCCCCTAATTGTTACACAGTGTTCCTTTAAAGTATCAAAAATTATCCATATGGCACCTTTAACAGAGTAATATTATTGTAGAATATTAGGCCTATATTACTCTGTTTTTAAATATGTGTAAGAGCATGTATATACTATATGTATATATACATACATACGTGTTAATGTAAATTAATCGACGCCACTTTTAATGCATTAATGCAGACTTGCAAGTTTACGGGCTCAGTTTTAAAGCTAAAGTGAAGATACGCTCCAAACTTACACTAAATATTGGAGAGGAAAAACTGTCATGTCCATTTTCAAAGGGGTCCCTTGACCTCTGACCTCCAGATGTGTGAATGGAAATGGGTTCTATGGGTACCCACGAGTCTCCCCTTTACAGACATGCCCACTTTATGATCATCACATGCAGTTTGGGGCAAGTCATAGTCAAGTCAGCACACTGACACACTGACAGCTGTTGTTGCCTGTTGGGCTGCAGTTTGCCATGTTATGATTGGAGCATATTGTTTTATACTAAATGCAGTACCTGTGAGGGTTTCTGGACAATATCTGTCATTGTTTTGTGTTGTTAATTGATTTACAATAATAAATATATACTTACAATTAGCATAAAATAGAATATCTTCCCACTCCCATGTTGATAAGAGTATTAAATACTTGACAAATCTCCCTTTAAGGTACATTTTGAACAGAAACAAAAAAACGGATTAATTTGCAATTAACTGCGATTGCGATGCTAAATGCTGTACCTGTGAGGGTTTCTGGACAATATTTGTTATTGTTTTGTGTTAAAAAGTATTAAATGCTTGACAAATCTCCCTTTAAGGTACTGAACAGATAAAAAATGTGTGATTAATTTGGGATTAAATATTTTAATCGATATATAATATATATAAAAATATATAATAAATATGTATATTATATATATATAAATATATATAAAGATATATATTATATATATATATAAAGATATATATATTATATATATATAAATATTTTAATCGATTGACTGCCCTAATACAGCCCTTGAATGACAGCCT
>CAKAOI010002511.1:0-31847 GCA_916701655.1 Sebastiscus albofasciatus
CGGAGGGAGGAGGATGAAGTGAAGGAGGGAGAGTAGAGAAGGAGGAGTGGAAGGAAGGGAAGGAGTGAGGGATATGCTACTGATGGCGAGAGAGAGAGAGAGATGGGGGGGTGGAGTGTACCTCTGAAGAAACTCAACCCTTCCACTTGGACTTTTTCCAGCACTGAGAGCAATAACATTTTTCATCTGTGCATGCATGAGTATGTGTGTGTATATACAAGCCCTCCACTGTGTGCATGCATGCCTGGCTGTGTGTATGCCAGTGAATGCTGGTGTGTGTTAACGCTGGCTGCAAGACATGAGGACAAAGGCAACAGAGAGAGAGAGAGAGAGCAAAGGAGGGTAAAACCGCTAAAAAGCAGCTCTGTCGCTTCAAGCGCGCACTGAGTCGTGTATTATAGCCAGCGCCGGGGTATCGGATGATGGCATGTGGACGGGGCAACAGCAATCCACTTCACCGCTCTCTCTATACAAGATGGATCTTGTTAGGGTTACTTGTCTTAGACAACAAAGCGCTGCGCTACAGCAAAAAAAAACGACCATTTGGAAGCAGTCAGCTAGCTCACTTACAGGCTAGGCCTTAAATCATCGCTTCAGGTTGAAATACTTTTATCGGCAAAATGTCCGCTCTTCAGGAAGTGGGAGAAACAGCCTTGTTTTAGTTTGACAACCAAGCATTTTGGAGTTTATCCAATACAGCTTTGGAAAGAGGTTCATAAACCCAGGAGGCTGGATATTGTCAGTCCAAAGAGAACAATGCAACGCAACCGATGCCAGAGTGAGAGACTATGTAACATGACATTAACAATGACATTAAGTACGTAGCCAAGTTATCTAAGCGAATGGAAGTAGAGCCAGGTGGCAATTAGCTTTGCTAAGCATTCCATAAAGAGTTGTTTTTTACATTGCTGTTTATGTCTGAATAAAACAAACAGGATACGACGTGTTAATACGGGGTTTAGGGGTACTGGTAAGTGGATTTTTAAACTTTGGAGAGAGCCAGGCTAACTGTTTCCCCCTGCTTCCAGCCGCTATGCTAAGCTAAGATAATCATCTCCTGGTTCCAGCTCCATACTTAACCATAGTTTGTATACAAGAAGTGGACATAGTCACCATGACGTCACCCATTGATTTGTGGACTGCCGTTTTGAAGCCTCAACATTTTGGCTGTTGCCATCTTGGTTTCTTGTCGTCGCCATGTTGTTTTTTGCAACCAGAAGTGACAGAAGAGGGTGGAGCTAAAAACAACCGAATGCTGAATAAGGTATTTTCAAAAAGGTTATGATTAACTTTCATGAACTGAAAACACACTGTGAAAGGGTTAAAGTTATAAGACAAAAAGACAACTCCCAAACCGGACAACGCTGTGGTAGCAGACCTGTCAATCACAAGGTAGCCACGTCCTAAAGTATTCCCTTCTTTATGGTCTATTTGACTCTAAATGGGACCATAATTTACTAAATGAACATCATGCTGTATTGAAGAAGACTTGAAATTGGCGATTGAGACCATAAACTCATATTTACAATGTTTACTGAGGTAATAAATCAAGTGAGAAGTAGGCTCATTTTCTCATAGACTTCTATTCAATCAGACTTCTTTTAGCAACCGGAGGAGTCACCCCCTGCTGGCTGTTAGAATGAATGCAAGCTTAAGGCACTTCAGCATTGGCTTCACTTCTCAGACCCAGAGGTTGCCCACTGTACTTAATGCAAAAGACATGAGAGTGGTATTGATCTCTTCGCAAGAAAGCAAATAACCAGATTTCCCAAAATGTTGAACTATTCCTTTGAAAAGGTGCTCAACACGAAATTCAGGGCATTTCTATTGCCTCCGGAGCTAATGGTGCTAACAGTGCAAACAAAGGCAACAGAGCTAACAGTGTTAACCTGGGGGGGCAATCGGAGGGTGGGTGTTACGCTTCTGTGACAACGCTGTCAGTCGAGATGCTGTTATCAGCTGTAACCACCATATGAGTGCAGTGCAGAGCTAGCCAGTGGACCACGCTCACATGCACGACCATGCACTATAAAGCACGCACGGCCGGCCCAGCTATGCAAAAAAAAAAACTGACTGAAATAAATATTGTTGCTTTCACTGTTTCTGTTCTCTTCTCAGCATTCAGAAACATACAAGCAGGAAACCTTGAGACAAAAGCTTCCTGTGCTCAACCACAAGTGAGAACGTTTTTTCAAATCACAAAAGCAATTTAAAACAGAAACACTTGGCATGTGCTGCCTTCCATCTCAGTATGTGATCTCCACACACTGAGATACACTGACAGCTTATAGCCACCCCACATGAAGCCCAGACCCTCCGCCTCCAAAACTGAAAGAATTCATCTTAATCTTACATTTTCCATCTTAATTCGTGCATTTTTAACGTCAGTCCCACTTAAATTATATTCAATGCAGAACCCAGGAAATGGAGCATGATTTTTTTTTCCCCCAGCGCAGCTAGCCAAGGTCAGTTTCCCCATAGACTGTAACAACTATGGGCTAATGCCAAAGCCAGATGGACTGTACGGTCTTTTACCTCCTAATTAGAGCTATGCATATGTTCACACACACACATACACACACACACACACACACTCGCACACACATATCGGAGGAGAAGAAAGCGTGAAGCCTGGAAAAATAATCAAGGTGCTGGGCGTTTGTGATGGAGAATATTACAAAAGATCTGAGGTGGAGAAGTAGGCCTGTGCTCATATGGGGTAATAAATGCGTTTGTTTATTAGTAAGCCAAGTTTCAAGATGATTGGTCGCTATAGCAGCAGGGGCCGAGCGGGACAGGGTTCCCTCACCAAAGCCTCTTAGCATGAGGATCATCTCTGACCCATTGTAAGTCAACGGGTAACGATTATCTTAAAGCTAAGATGCTTTGGAGGAACAGGTCTCCTCATCTCCCACACAAGAGACCAAACATCTAGTGCAACCGCCAGAGGATCCACACCCCCTCCAACCACCCCCCGCACAAATAAAAGTACTGTTTTGTAGTCGAGCGGTTGCTTTGTTACCGGGCTCCTTGCAGGCAGGGTGATTCATGTGTGCTTACTTTTAGCGGCTCTGTATGTTTCTGCAAATCTCTGGATGACAGCTTCTTATGCCAAAAATATAAAATGAGATATTTAAAGAAAGAACGCCACCTGTAACCGCTTTATAAAAAGCACTCCTGGTTGTGTGTGCCTCGCATTTCTAGGTCCATTTCGTGTCTTTTTTTTTTGTTATTCACGACGTGACTTTGAGAGATTGTGCTCAGCTACAACGGAGTATAATAAAAAGGAAAAGCATCCCGGCAAACGTCAGGTTTTTTGGTGTGCGGAATCAAAGAGCGAGGACTCCTTGACTCGCCAACAATCGCACAGGATGAAATCCATCAAAGACGAGGCAGAGGCACCATTTGACACAGCCTCAATAGACCGGAATGAAAGTTGACTTTTGAATAAGACTCAAAAAATACTTTGGTGTCTTGCATTCTGTATATCTTCTCCTACACACACACACAACACATTCTCTTTTAGTACATGAAAGGTGGTAAATTACAACACTTCATCCTGGAGTGCAATGAACTTCAAATATCGATTATACAGTGGAACAGTAGAGCTTTCTTTTTTAAAAGGAATTGATTTCGCTTTTGGCAAATTAAGTCCATCAACACATTGTTCTGCTACGAGGCATTTGGCATCACTTCTGCCTCTGTTAGTCCTGCATGCTGTGTGTGAAGTTGAAGCACAAAATGTGTGTTTGCAGCGTCTCATCTCATCATATGAACTGTAGTAAATACAGAGAGCGGAAACAGCTGCCAGTGTCTTAAATCGCTCCGCGCTAAGTCCATCAAAGAGCTCATTCTGCCCAAAAAACGTCAATGAATTCCTTTAAAGCTTACCAGGTTTCATGCTGGACTTCACAGGGATAAATATTATGGGACGTGTCAGTAATGAGGAATGAGGGGCCGGCTCGGTTGTATGTGAGCAGGAAGCAGCTAGTCATGGTGGTGACCTATAGATCATCAGTCACTCTCCCTGTCTGGGCTGCGTCACGTCAGCCAGTACTGCTGTCAAACCATCCATCTCTCTCTTAATAACTCGCCTTCCCTCGCTGTCTTTCATGCTTTTAGTTTCCTTCTCTGACCCTACCCTCCTCCATCTTCCCCTCATCTCACCCCGACAACACCCACTTCTCCTGTTTCTGCCCTCTTGCTCGTATCGGTCGGAGATGTTTGCCAAAACGTCAGCTGTGACAAGGCACAGCTGTCCAACGGCAAACCCCGCTCATTTGTCTCTCTTGTGTAGACACACACACACACACACACTCTCTCTCTCTTTAACATTCAGTTACAAAACCATTTTGGGCTGGCGTCCAATCAAAGCGGCGCGTTGACTTCCACTGGAGTGATGGAGTTTAAGCGCTGATGAAAGTGATGGGACGCAGAGGCAGCTGAAACTGGAATGAACTCTCGCTGCTGAGGACGTGACTGGGGGATAGGAGGACAAAGTATTTGTCTTTTGTTTTGCATTTTACAAGTTCTGCATAAGCATGTGTGGGGTTATGCAAAAGAGGACTCCACCTTCATGTTACTTGAGGGGAGAGCAGGTGTGAAAAGACTCAGGCTGGTCTCATACACCGTTAGTAGATATAGCTTCGAAAAGCAATGCACTGTAACTCTGTAACAAAATCAATTTGTGTGTAATCCACGTAATCCCAAACCAGGAAGTAGGCCGGAGTGGATGGGTGGGTCAAAAAACACAGGACTTTTGCCCAGGAGAGAGTGTTTGTACCCAGTGTGAAACCAGAAGTCAACGTTGATTTATTTGTTGTGTAACTTAATGCCACTTAGTAGTTTGTGCTTTCGGTTAAAATAACTCCTAAGTAGTTTTGTTTCCTAAACCTAACTAAGTAGTTTTGTTGCCCAAACTTAACTAAGTGTGGTTGTCGCCCAAACCTAACTAAGTAGTTTGTTGCCTAAACTAAAAAAAGTTGTTTCCTGTGAAGACGGAAGTTTATTTTGAAAAGACTGCATGCATGAAACAAGCAATTGACACGAGTTGCTGGAAATTTGTTTGAAATGCACGAAAAATAAGGAATAACTTTCTGTAAGATAACATATGAACCATTGTATGAGGATACGTTGAAAGACTTAACACACACTGCAAAAAAAGTCTCCATAGCAATCAAGTAATTTCAAGAGTCTTAAAATTAATCTAATTTTCTTCAAAGAAGAGAAAAAAAATCTGCCAAAACACTTAAAATAATAACCTTGTTTTCCAGTGGAAATCAACCTCTTAAGAATTTTCCAAAATCAAGTGTCCGTACATTGAAACAGGTGAGGGTAACGCAGGTTGCTGCACTGCAATCGAGACATTTTCAACTTAATTGTGGAAAATACTTGAAACGACCAGATTTTTTTATTGGGAACAGGTTGGAAAAATCTTATTACAACGGCGGATTTTGGCCAGAAAACACGGCTTTACGACTCAATTACAGACACACACTCAAAAAAAGACTTTCTGCACATGGCATGCATCAGAACGGCTTAGAGGTTGGAGATCCTAACACACAATTTAGTATTCATGGCACAAACGCACACATACCAGCACATCCTCTGTCACGAACCAGAATCCACACACACACACACACACACACACACACACACACACACACACACACACACACACACACACACACACACACACACACACACACACACACACACGAAATGACAAGAGCGACAACTCCTTCCCGCTGCTACGCTGTTTATCTGGATTGATGCCGAAGCCACAGTATAGCTGCTGCAACCCAATGCTGGGGAGATGTGCGGGGCAGCGGAAGATCTGGGAGTCTTGTGATACTGAGCCTAAACAAAACGGAAGAGCGAGTAGGGGGAGGATGGAGGGAGAGCAAGAGAGGAGGAAGAAGAAGAAGAAGAAAGGGAAGAGCTACGAGTAAAAGAAGGTGATGAGCGGTGTGACAGAGGTCGCCTCTACATTGCACTCCCGTCTGGCCTATAAAGTCCACACACACACTTTCCTACTGGCTTCTCATCCCACCAGTCCGCTTCTCTGTGTCACCCGGGGGAGGAGGATTGACCTGGCCTAGTCCAAATGCTGCCAGGAGGATTGGATGATCCTGCTTAGGCAGGGTGTGCTGTGAAGCAAGCTAATGAGAGGCCAGTGTGTGTGTATGTGTGTGTGTGCTGTCTGGCTTTGCTAAGGGGCTCTGGGTTCAGCCACCCTGGGCAATCTGCCCGGTGATGCTGGGACGCATGTGACCCCTTCAGACCTATAGGCCTGGATTACTGTTACCACCGCCGCCGCTACCATTGTGAATGTGTGCATGCATGTTGTTTTCCAGGGAAGAAAGTTGTTCCTGCATGTGTTCCAACATCTGAACTAGCTCAGCCACACGCTTTTAATCTCCTCCGTCCTAATCATCAGCACTTTTAACAATTACCGAAATCCCAAAGTCACTTCTAAAGCCCCCGGGGACCAGGAGGCGGGTGTGAGGGTGGGGGGGGAGTAAATTAGTTCTTTATCCAACCCCAGCATATTTACAACACCCCGCTTTATAGCTGTTATGATGTTGATGAATGTGCACTGCCCCTGCCAAATAAACTTATAATCGAGTGATAAAATAATGAATGAATTCCGAGTGGAACAACAGTCCGTGACGCCTGCCAATTTCCCCTCACCTCTTCTATGCGTGTGTGTGTGTGTGTGTGTGTGTACATCTGTTGTCTCAATGTGTGTGCGTTAAATGCTCACTTGCACATGCGACAAAGGAGATGCATTAGGACCACACACTCTTTACACATGTGTCCGACATCGATGGGGAGGGGAGGTCGCGCCCCCTGAGTCTCTTTTATGTGTGCAGGCATCTGTTGAGAACATGCAACAGATCAGGATTTCTGCATACCTGTGTGTCCATCTGCAATGCCCAAAGAAGGAACGAATGAACGAATTAAAGAAAGAAAGAAAGAAAAGGATTCCAGCCTCTGGCGGGATTGGCTGCCTTCTCCTTCCCCCCGTGGCCTTTCCATTCTGCCACATCAGCTGAAACCTCTTTTCACAGCTCCTGTTGCTCTCAGCTCGTAAACTTACACACACTCCTCTTTTTTTTTTTCACCGAGGGAGAGGGGAGGTAGGGAGAGAAAGGGTTCGAGAGAGGGAGCTGCTCGCTTTTAACAGGCGGCTCCAGCAATATGGTTCATATTCATTCCCTCTCTACTACATTCCTTCTCTTGTTTTTACACTCCCTCGCTCTTAAAATAAAAAAAAAAAAAAAAAAAAACTACCCAGTGGATATTCTCTAATCATTTAGCCTAAGGATGCGTGTAGGCTTACCAGGCTCCTGCTTACTTATCCACACAGCCCAGAAAAGCCTCGGTGCACGCATGCATTATTCATGAAAAGGGAAACCTACGGGTGGATTTTTACGGGGAGGTGAAACCGGGTGTGGACTTTCAAACATACAAACAATCAATAAACGTGTGGAATGCTGCTCCTTTGATACGACACCCTTGTTTGACCCACTAACACTTATTCCACTCAGTCCCAGAGTGCCCTCGCCAAGACGATTTCCAGTGATTTTTTGGAGTCTTTTCTCTTTTTTTTGTAGTTGAAACACTTAGCCCAGTTAGCTAGTCTTTTATCCGGCGCCAATTAGCCGGCGATTAATGAATTATTGAGAAACGGGAAAGGGGGGGATTAAATTTTAATGTGGATCTTAGGGGGAATAGTTGTATTACAAGTCACCGCGAGCGCCGAGCGAGGAGACGCCCACCCTCGGCAGCCGTTTACATTAATCTACAGCCGTTTACTAAAGTATGGAAAGAGAGAGGAAGGGAGCAGTGAGCGGAGGGAGGGGTGAATTAGAACAGACCTTTCTGCAAAAAGGGCCAAAGACTACAAATCTCCACATGCTGTGATCAGAGGAGTAACCAACGCCTACATTCATTCTCTATGTGTGTGTCCTCCACTAGCCTGACCTCTGTGTGTGTGTGTGTGTGTGTGTGGGTCACCTGCCACCCCAGCACCCAAACTCCTGAGCAGTAATGTAAGATTCGATCTTTCATTAGGCGCCCGTGTAAGGCCGATAATAGGAGATGCTGAGATAAGGATAATGTATGTCTGGTGGGGGGGGGTTCTTCCCAAGGTGATCGTTCTGGTTCAGTTCTCTGTTCCTCAAGCAGAACCTGTATTGGCACTTGAGACTTAACTGCTATTGATTTACTTAGGGTTAGGACTGTCTCTACCGCTCCCCCTGCTTCTCATTCACCTCCTGGCACCTGGCTCTGTTTATATGCCTCCCTGCACACCTCTGTCTCTCTTCTTCTCCGGCTGGGCCGTAGTAATTTCAACTGATGGAGCAGTCAATAAGAGGGTGGATGCAGCACTTGATGGCCTCTAGCGTTTTGATGCTGTATATTTTTTTCCATAAATGTTTTAAAGTAGGTGTATTTCTCCTTCCTACCAGAAATGTGGGCTTTTCTTCTGGGCATGCATCTCTGGCGACTCTCGGCTGGTTGGTTTGTGTAAAATGCACAGAGCTGGTCGTAAACAAGGCAAACTGATGTAAAAACCCAAATTGAGCCAGATCCATCGGTACCAACCGTGTCATACTAGCTCGTCACGAAAGAAGCTAAATAACGCTGCAAACTTACGCTAAATTTTGACGAGGAAAAACTGGCATGGCCATTTTCAAAGAGGTCCCTTGACCTTTGACCTCAAGATATGTGAATGAAAATGGGTTCTATGGGTACCCACGAGTCTCCCCTTTACAGACATGCCCACTTTATGATAATCACATGCAGTTTGGGGCAAGTCATAGTCAAGTCAGCACACTGACACACTGACAGCTGCTGTTGCCTGTTGGGTTTGCCATGTTATGATCTGAGCATGTTTTTATGCTAAATGCAGTACCTGTGAGGGTTTCTGGACAATATTTGTCATTGTTTTGTGTCGTTAATTCATTTCAATAATAAATATATACATACATTTGCATAAAGCAGCATATTTGTCCACTACCATGTTGATAAGAGTATTAAATACATGACAAATCTCCCTTTAAGGTACATTTTGAACAGATAAAAAATGTGAGATTAATTTTTTTAATTAACTATTTTTATTGATTGACTGCCCTATTTTATTTATTTCGTATACCAGGAATTAATCAGAGTCTGAGGCATGTGCATCCTCCCCTACACCCGTGGGGTACCTCCTTTTTCCTCCTCACCTCTGTCACATCTTTGGGTGCGTCAGCGGCTGCTGTAGCGCTATAATTAGTGGCTGGATGTGACACATGTTTCCAATTTGCTACGTCTGGTCACTGCACCGGAGGGGGGGCGGCGATGGAGCGAGGTAGAGATAGAGACAGACGGAAAGTGACAGGAGGTTAAAAAAAAGGGGGCGAGGGGGGGGAGAAGAGAAGGACGGAGATGGTGGATGGAGAGGAAGCTAGGAGAGCGGTGGAAATAGAGGCGTCATGAGGGGAAGCAAGAGGGTGAAGAAGAGAAGGAGCTGGAGGTTGTTCACGGAGGCGGAAACAAGGGGTTGCTGCAGGTGGATGGTCTAAACTTCAAAGCTGAACATCCAGGAGAGGTCTAGAGGTTAACAATGTGACAGTCCATTTGCTACACAGACGAGACGTGAACCATACATGTGCTCCTCCTGCGCCTGATTGCTACAGACTGCTGCTTCTGCTCGCTTTGCGCCTCATTTCAGAAGTACAAACCACATGTGTGTGGGCTCGGGACTTTGTCTGTCCTTGGAAGATGCACACTATTTGGACAAGCGTTGGGCTCTTAACATATTTCAGCCCAGGGCCAAAACCTATTTTGCCCCGAGGCAGCTGAAAAGTAGTCTACTGTAGAGACCGAGGAGAAACAAGTACATGGAAGGAAGTGTGTAAAAAGGAGCCAAGAAAATAAACTGGAGGAATGACTAAGCTGATTAACTATGAATAGTAAGCTTCATGAATAAGCTTCATAGTATACAATAGGCTTTGTATTTTGAATATATGAGTGAGCAAATCTGTGGGGACGACTACGGAGTCTGGCGTCAAAGCCTCCACCCCTCTAATTGCCAGCCAGGCCCATCCGCTAAGCCCCGACACCCACCTAACACCAGACTCCATTAGGAGACAATAGCGTTGGAATCACCTGCAAGGCCTCGAAAAGCCCGAGCCGTTAGCTTTCTCGCTGAAAATTACCCTCCCGTGTCCAACTCTACTCCCTGTTGGGTGAATCCACCCACTGCTGACAAAAAGCCCTCATTAAGGGCTTCATGCCTGGCTCCACAGCGGGGGCCCACGCACAGTCACATCTGTGGAGAAACTGGGCAGGCCACAGCCTACGGGAGCACATTAAAAACCTGTTAGACTCTTTTAAAAAAAGCCCCTGGCATGGGTGTGAGCTGATGGCAGGGTTTGGTAGGCTGTTACTGTAAGCCTCAGTGAGTGTACATTTGCTTTTGTAGCTTTTTTTGTATAATAAAGTGAGTTATGTAGGTACAAGTTCAAGAACTGGGAGCTACTCATAGAAGTTTCCTTGAAGCTGACAGTTTGGTGGCCTTTACTATTTATTAAGATGAGAAATATAAAGTATCATAGCTCCAGTTTGTCACCACAAATTTGCAGAATTGAAGCACACCTGTAGGGCTGACCTCTCAAAGGCGATTGGTCGACTAATCCAGTGGTTCTCAACCAACGGGTCTGGGAGTTCCAGGGGGTCCCCAGAAAAATTAGAAATGGTTTATTTTCACTATTTTATTTACAATAAAACTGAGCTCAATGTGAGTACGAATGACTATTCTGATCATAGGTTTCACTTCCTCCACGGTTATCTCCTCAATTTATTTTTTATATAGTGTCAAATCACAACAGAAGTTATCTCTTGTCATATAAAGCAGGTCTAGACTGTACTCTGTAATTTAGAGACCCAACAAGAGATCCCGAGAGACTTGGTGCAATAGTAGCAAGAAAACAACGTCCCTTTAGCGGGTAGAAACCTCGGTTAGGACCCGGCTCTATTTGGGTGCCTTGGGCGGTTGGGTAGAGAGACTGTAGTTGGTCTTAATCATAACTAACAACTCAAATATGTTCAGATGGAGGTCACTGACGCAAAGTCTTATCAAACGGGGGTCCGTGACCTAATGTGTGTCAATTTAGGGGTCCTTTACACGACTAACTGATCGTTTTGGTCTTAGCCGACTAAGATTTCTTTCGTTGATTAGTTGTTTTTTATGCTTTTTTCCATGCTGAATGACTTATGTCTAAGAAACGTATGAGTACATCTCTGATAAACACCAGATTTTTTGTGCGATTCTTTGTGAGGAAACTCAGATCTGTCGATTAAAACCGATTAGTCGGATTTCTTTTGGTTGAGAACAGCCCAAGTCGCCTCCATACATAGCCTACAGGCCGCCTTGTTATTCTCCAGCCCCCTTCCTCCTCCTCACAGCCACCAGGCGTCTATTCAGACACTGGGGGGAAAATTGGCAGAGGTGTGAGAAAAGTGGTGTGGGTCGTTAAGGCCCCTACGACCCGAGAGGTGTTTAAAATGACATTTCCTCAGCTAATGCCTCACACCTTCTCCAGAGGACAGGAAAAAAAATGCAAATGAGTGTGGCCGAGTGGGGTGTTTGAGAGGAGGCCTGTGGGGCCTTTAGACTTTTAACCAAGGTCATCCAGACACAGCAATTAGAGCATCACACACACTTTCTCTCTCTATTATCCTGCTTCTACCTGCCCTGCAGCTCACAGGGACTTTACCAATGAGCAGAACCACAGCTGGATCAGCCACAATAATCAACTAGGAGTGAGACAAATGCAGAACAGCTGTGAACCAGAGCAGCTCAAGGTGCAGACATTTATCTAACTACACTGTTTCTATTGACCCCCTGCTGTAAGCGCGTAAACAATGGTGTTATTTTGGTTAGAAAGTGCATTCAATTGACAAAACAGTGACCTTTCTGAACTTTGTGGTGTTTTGTATGCCACTAGGAGTTACTTGCATTCATTAAATGTGGCACAAGCTCCATATGACACTTAAAACATGCAGTTAAAGGTGAACTGCTCTTACCTTTCGTTGAGGGAATTCCAGTAGATGGGCTCCATATTGCTGGCAGTCGTCCCCAGTAAATCCAGTAAGAATATCAGCAGGAGTCCCAATCCATTCCCACTTCCTCGACACGCCATTTCAACCCTGACACCCAGCATATGTAGCCCCATTTCAAAGAAAATGGGCAATATAGCCTATATAGATATATTTTGGTGCGTTTCTCAATGCGAGGAGAGATTCTCTAAACAATGGACGATCAGGCTTGTAGGTAGAGGCAGTCAAAGTGGGAAGTGAAAGCCAGATGTATGTACAACCTCATGGATCCACAATGCATTGAAATTCGGACTGGATGGGAAAAAGCAAAAAGCTGGAGAAACTTGTTCAATCCGTGCGTCTGCAGGGTCTCCAAAAAAAACGACTATTTCAATCCCATGACTTTCCCATTAATTTGTCATTATAGTCCTCCTTTTTTTTCCCAAAAAGCAGCGTTTCTTAGCTCGAATATAACTCCACTCAATCGAATTTTCTCGAATGTATCACCACCCAGGAGCTATTTGTGTTGCCTTTCCGAGCGCCCTAATTGTCTTTTCCCCGAACAATGTTCCCTTGTTCTCTGAGCCGACTCTGTGCGATCTCTCTCCCATTACCTTGTTTTCTCCAAAGAAGATCCACCTTCCGACATAGCAGGCTGCACTGGAAACTAAAATAGTCAAATCTGTGAGAAGGAATCCAAAAAACAAACACGCGTTTTTTTAAAAAGGAAAAGATGCCACTCTGTGTGTCCACAGCTCCATCCTCATAAAGACATGTTGATGATGCTCGGTGGGGTTTATTAGTCAGTGCGCATCAGTGCAAATCCTTCTTCTTTCTCCTCTTCTGTTGTGAGACGCACAGTGTTTCAACACGGGTTTGTAAAATCCGGATTGAAATTAAAAAAAAAAAAAAAAAAAAGATCCAAATCGATGAAGGAAGTCCAAGAAGAAAAACTGCGAGAAACAAACCAAAGCAGCTAGAAAAGCATCTCCACTCTCACAGTGTCATAGCGAAAGGCCAACGAGAAACTTGTGTGAGGTGAGAATAAAAAACAGAATAAGAGGCTAGTTGTGCGCATCAGATCAGTCCCAGGTTGTTGGAAATTGACGCGTTTATCTGATGGAGCGCATCATTCGAATTCGGAGGAAACATTCGGATTCGGATTCGGAGGAAAAAAAAGAAGCGCTTCATTCGTTCTCTTCTCCTCCGTCTCTCTGCTTCACAATCCCTCTGGTTTGGTTTGACTCTTCCTAATGCTCGCAGCGCATTGACAGACCGACTGGCTTGTTTGAGAGGAAGAGGAGGAGGAGGAGGAGGAGGGAAAAAAAGGGGACGTGGATGAATGGGAAAAAAAAAATCCCCATCCTCCGACTGGCAGGCAGGCAGGGCGCACTGACGGAGCGAGATTCTTCCAGGCTTTTTTTTTTTTTTTTTTTTTCTGGTGGGAGGTGGTATCGAGTCCCTTTCAGCGCCTCCTCCTCTCTCCTCCTCTCTCCTCCTCCTCTCTGAGTTTTCAGGGGCCCCCCTGACTCGGACCTCTGGACTCCCTGGTGCTCTATTCTGCCTCCTTTTCAAACCATGAAGAAGAACCCCCCCTCCTCCTCCTCCACCACCACCACCTCCATCACCAAAGTGCGCCCCCCTCTGCTCAACAACATGATGGAAGAGCAAGAGCGCCCTCAATGCCTTTAGTGGGCATCACATGTGGCACTGCATGAGGAGTGCATTGAAAAAAAAAATATAGGATTTTTTTAGGATATACAAATGTCACAGCAGAGCTAGAACTCCCTATAGGAGTATTTATAAGTGATTAAATGTGCCTCAATGTACATTATAGATGTATTAAAGGAACATTATGACAATATTTTAAGAGTAGAATTACATTATAGTGCTTCAATGTACATTATAGATGTATTAAAGGAACATTATGACAATATTTTAAAAGTAGAATTACATTATATTGTTGGAAAATATAGAATTTTAGGATATACAAATGTCACAGCAATGCTAGAACTTCCTATAGGAGTATCTATAAGTGATTAAATGTGCCTCAATGTACATTATAGATGTATTAAAGGAACATTGTGACAATATGTTAAGAATTTATTGAAAGGATAGGATAACCCCTTGAGATGTAGCATCTCATTTACAAGACGCATGTTACATACATTGTTACATAACAAACATGCACTGCAAATACACAGATACAGACAGCTTGCTCACCATCTCCCACCCAGAACCCCCATCAGCCCTCTGCTGTTATACTAGAAACATGTAATACAATGACCATATTTAAATCAATTGCATCAGCATAAAGAACAATTGCAACAGTTTGTCTGCAGTTTATATGTAGCACAAATAAACTGAGGATCATAAGTACACGCAAAAACATGAACAGGCTGTTTTAAGATGAGAAAATAAAGATGTCCTGAAGCAACGGAAAGAGGTAATAGATCTCAGAAAAAGAGGACGATTATTCCAGTGAGAGTAGAATTACATTATATGTTTGGAAAATATTGCCTAAGGAGAAAAAAGAAAGAATGATGTCATGCGTGATCAGTGGACTGAATTCACCTCATCAGTCTGCAGCCCAGTCTAAACAGAAAGAATCCCCTCTCTCTCTGTGTGTGGGAGGATGTGGCCTTCTTCTTCTCTCTCTCTCTCTGTTGACAGCAGCAGAAGAGTCCCAGCATCCAGCACTTCAAAGTGATGCTTGATGAGGTACAGGACGAGCCGGGTAACGGGCCCCACTGAGGGCCACACACACACACACACAGTGTGTTTACACTGAGGCCCACTGACACTGATTCACTTTCACTCTGTTACACACACACAGAGAAACATGTATAAGATGGGAAATGGAGGACTGTGAAAACTGTGGCTGTACTGCCCCCATGTGGTCGACGCAGTGCACATCTGTCTGTGATCTCATTGCTTTCCAGAGTTGCTGCACCTGAGAACACTTGTGTGACACCGCTTCCACACAATACTCCGCTGAGAATCAAACCTATGAGACAATTGAGACATAGATGTCCTTAAAGGAGCACTCCACCAGTTTTACACTTGCAGTCCAGTTGACTCGTGAAGTATTACTCAGCCTGTAAAAATAGTTGTATAATGGATTTTGTGGCTCTGAAGGGGAGTTAATTAAAAAAAGATGACATCATAGTGATGTCATCAGGGCTATCTTGGCTTTGGGCTTGAGACTGTATATATAAGAAGTGGACGTAATCACAGTGACGTCATGCATTGTTTTGTGGACTATAGTTTTGAAGCCTTGAGTTTGGCATTTTGACTGTCGCCAACTTGTTTTTTGTCCGTCGCCATTCTGGTTTTTAGCCGACGTCATCTTGGTTTTTGGACGTCGCCATCTTGGGTTTTTGCAACCAGAAGTGACACCAGAGGGCGGAGCTAAATACAACCATTTTTTGGTGACCAAAATGTTACAAAATGAACATCATGCTGTATTAAAGAAACTTGAAACCAGCGATTGAGACCATAAACTCATGTTTACAATGTTTACTGAGGTATTAAATTAAGTGAGAAGTAGACTCATTTTCTCAGACTTCTATATAATCAGACTCCTTTTTGCAACCAGAGGAGTCGCCCCCTGCTGGCTGTTAGAGAGAATGCAGGTTTAAGGCACTTCAGCATTGGCTTCACTTTTGCCTGCTTGAGTCATCTAACATGCCACCATTTGGAGGTGTTGAATATGAAATAAATGGGCATTTAGGAGGTTATTGAATTGTATTTTGGGAAATGTGGGATCCAGGATTTTTGGAGTTTGATCAGTGCTGAAAAATCAGGATATTTTGGCCTCTGCTTTTCTGATTTTGATCACTTTTTTTTAATCTGCACTCGTTTGTCCAACAAATATATGGAAGTGCAATAAATCGTTGGCGTACCCCTTTAAGAATTATAATTTTGGCTTCTTTTCTTTTGAAATACTATAAAATGTGCTCATTATCAGACACAAAACATTTTTCTGCTACGTTAAGAAGGTAAAACATTTCCTCAGACTTAGCAATCTTACTGTCCAAATATGAATAGTGCCCACGTGACAGGAAATTCTTCCTTTGCAAAAGCTTAGCACTCAGCCCTGCCTGCACTGCTTCATTATAGAAATCCACGAGTTCCCCAAACTGGAGCTGCAGTACAACACACTTCCAGAAACATACACAGAGAGAGAGAGAGAAACAAAGAGGGGGGAAGACACCTTTAATACCTTTCACTGAAAAGATTTCACTTAAAAACAGACAGCAGACAGACAGCAAACAGAGGGAGGAAAAAGTCGATGCGCCATGAACACCTCCTGCTGTTCCTGCACAGCCTGGGAGAGAAAGGAAATGAAAGTGAGGCAGAGATAGAGGAGAGCATATGGAGGGGGGGGAAGCAAACATGATAGAAAAGTCAGGTTTGCTCGGGCAGCAGACCTGGAGATGGTGAGGCTTTAGTGTCTTGCTCAAGGGCACTTCGGCAGAGCAGATGAGATCTTACAGTGGCTCAAACCAGGCTCTGAAGGCTGATCTGCAAGTAAAGACAAAAGTGCAGGCATTTCCTCTGCGCTGCAAAATTACAGCATGCTTTCAACAAGAATTGTAATTGCAGGTTATGAGATCCAAACAAGAAACAAATGCAACCGAGGAGGTTTTATAGAGATGGTCAGAGAGAGGAAAACAGAAACAGAAAAAGAGAGAGCGGAGCCGTTTTCTGTTGCGCTGACCTCTCACAACCTTGGCAGGGCAGATGACAGAGCTAAATGTAGTGGAGGAAGACAGACTGGTTCAGAGACAACAGCGGTTCAGAGGTGGAGCTGGCGTGAAAAACAAACCTTCTGCTCTGTCTGGGAATCTATCTGTGTGGGAAAACTGGCTGCTTTGCGGCTCGCGTTCCTGTCGAAGATGACTCAGTTTTTAGAAAAACTGCAGCGCTATAAGATGCCACCTACATCAGATCTGCCATATAGTGCTGAATGTACTTTCTGGGGGTGAGCGGAAGGAAGTATTTGTATGCTTAATATACACCTGTAGCTGCTATGTCAGTGTGTATTAGGGCTTATTTATTCCCGCTGACCTCATTTACTGCACCGACCTTCAACTCTTCTTCATAACCGCATCCTCTCCCTGGTGACTCCGGCTGCAGTCTGCTCCAGCTGCCAGACCTCACCGCACACACACACACACATAATGTACTATAAATACACACACATTCACACAAAACCAAGCATCACTTTCACACAGCATGTATAGCTGCAAACACGAGCAATTACAGTGAGTGCATGGCTAACATTATGCATGTCGTGGGAAGGGTTAAGGTTAAGGATAGACACATGCACAGACACCCATGGTGGCGGCGATACAAAGACTTCAGACAGGAAAACATGCACCCTGGTGGGAGTGAAATTCACACCGAGGGTGGTGCAGGAATGTGTGTGTGTGTGTGTGTGTGTGTGTGCGTGAGGATGTGGGTGGGTGTCAGAGCATGGCACCCCTCGCCCGCCTTGCAGTTGATAGATCTCAGCTGCACGTCTTTATCCTTCAGCATCTGTCTGTCCCTGTGAGCTTCCTCCTCCTCCTCCTCCTCCTCCTCCTCAGACACACTGCTGCAGCAAACACTCCTCTGTGCCAACACACACACACACACACACACACACACACACACAGTCGTATCTTCCTGTGACAGAGAGAGATGGAGGGAGGTGTGTGTGTGTGGGGGGGGAGGAAGGGAGGGGGGATTAAATGAGGAGAGGTGAGGGGTTGTGCAACATGTGATGTGTAGATCACACGTATGGATCGCGCGGAGTGACTCGCTGATTCTGCATCAGTAAACAATTTGTACCTGACAGTTGATCTCTCCCACACATACCCACCTCCATTTGCATACTTAAGCAGTCTGTGTGTTTGCGCCTCTTTAGCCACACTTCTGAGGACTTTCCATGCAATCATTCTCTAGCCTCTTACGCCAGCCCTTCTCTTAATTTACTGAAATCTAGTTCTAATTCTGCTCATAACATCACATCTCAACCTTAAGCCTTGCAGCTGCACGCTGCAGGATTACACTGCATGACCTGCAGGTGAATGTGTTTCTATAGTGGCCAGAAATGATCCGTACAGGGAATGACTTCTTCATCTTAACCTTCGTTCAGCTACTAAGAAAAATACATTTAGATTTAAGAAGAGTGCAGCTCAAGTTTAATGACATCATGACTCATAGTCAGTGGGCAACCTCTGAGTCTGAGAAGTGAAGCCAATGCTGAAGTGCCTTAAACTTGCATTCTTTCTAACAGCCAGCAGGGGGCGATTCCTCTGGTTGCAAAAAGAAGTCTGATTGTATAGAAGTCTATGAGAAAATGAGCCTACTTCTCACTTGATTTATTACCTCAGTAAACATTGTAAACATGAGTTTATGTTCTCAATCGCTAGTTTCAAGTCTTCTTCAATACAGCATGATGTTCATTTAGTAAATTATGGTCCCATTTAGAGTCAAATAGACCATAAAGCAGGGGATGCTTTAGGACGGGGCTACCTTGTGATTGACAGGTCGCGACCACGGTGTTGTCTGGTCTGGGAGTTGTCCGTGTTTTCCTCTTAGAACTTTAACCTACGTTAATTATGACCTTTTTGATCCTGTAAAAATGTCTTACTCAGTGTTCAGTTGTCCTCAGCTCCACCCTCTCGTGTCACTTCTGGTTCCAAAAAAACCAAAGTGGCCTAAATGCCAAACTCGAGAATTCAAAACGGCAAGTCCACAAACCAATGCGTGACGTCACGGTGACTACGTCCACTTCTTGTATACATCCATTGCTTATATTAATGTCATTTAAAGTACATTCTATATACTAGTGGATTCCGACCTTTTTGGCTGGCAACCATGGTAAAAAGAATTAAGTGTCTGCTTGCAACCGTTCTGTTTGTTTCATCTAAATAATTGCTAGATGCCTAAAGAGATTTTAAAAAACATCCAGTATTTCACAAGAAAGCAAATATTGGAGTTATTACAGTAAAAAAAAAAAAAAAAAATCTATATTGAATTAGCAGAGCATCATTTTCTGTCCGGTTCAACAGATTTATGTTGCGAATCTTGGAAAGGGCCGCAACATAAATCTGCTGCATAGTATGATAAGTAGTATGGAATTGGGACACAGCATGGATTTTCTGTCCTGACAGACATTGAGCTTCATGCAGCAATATTCTCTTAAATTTCTCATATGTTTTCTCTTAATTTTCTGCTAAGAGAAAACATTGGTGAATCCCAAAGAATCAAAACAAGAACAAATCATGGATATGAACAAAAATAAGAGTTAATTTGTTCTTATATGGCTTCCTGCATGAGGCACATTAACAGTTATTGCAGTCAATTGCATTGGCCTCGTGTCCCAGGAGTGAAACCAGGTGGTACTAAAAGGCTGCTACTAAAATCACAGGTCTGACTTAACTAGTATACTAACTTTAATCCTTAAGTATTAACTCTTAACTCTAAAGTAGCCCCTTAAGAGGAGCAGGCCACCCACAATGTGTCTACTTGGGAGGATTTTCCTCATCTTCCCATCTACGCGAGGATATCTGATGCAAGAACGCGCTCACACACAAATCTTTCAACACTTGGACTTTTGCTTTCATATCCTCTGCGTGTCTCCGTCTCCCCTCCTCTGCCTCCCTTTTCATTTTATCAAAGGGCGCCTCCTTGCTCCTCCTAATCCCCTCCTCCATCTGTCTCCTCGGCCCCTAGCAGAGCTCCTCTGACCCGGCCTGCTGCTCCACCTGCTCCCCCTGACATCGCTCTCCATCCAAACTTATCCATAAACCTCCCGCCTCCCCTCCAGCCACTGTGGAAAGCAGAACAAGGGAGGGCGCGGGTTATGGAGAGGAGTAAAGAATGGCCAGGCGCCGGGACAAGAGTTGTCCAAGCGGCCTGAGGGCATGGTAGAAGGATGAATTTAGGCCCTACTGCTCTACCTTTCCCCAGAGTGCAATTACGCAAGCAATTACTCTCCCTGGGCATCACACACCCCACTAAACCACCAAGATCACATCCAATCTGCCAGAGCCGGCTGGGATACTGGATGCTTAATGTACTTCAATAGGCTCACCCTCGTGATAACTAGCTACGGGGATCGCCAGAGGGAATGTGTGGCGAGCAGGAGGAGGAGATTGGGAGAGGATGAGATGATGAGAAGAGGATGAGGTGGAGGGACGGCAGAGGCACACATGCGAGAGCGTATCTTAAAAGTCGATATTCTAAGCTTACATATCCGTGAGAGAAATATCAATGCAGAGCTACTCGTTTCTACCTGTCAGCAACAGCGGAATATGATGATATGACACATCTTTACTCTGTATTAATCTTCCCAAGCTATTGCAGATAGATATCCGTGTGCGTGCCTCCACATCTGGAGTGAATAGGGGATCAGACTCCGGAGTGAAATGAAACCTCACAGTGCTGCGCTTTTTCCCTGGCTTCAGAGCATGTGCGGGGATACAGGTGCCAATTATTTTCACATCTAATGTAAACCAGAGAACAAGGACGCGTCAATCACCGCCGCTGCCTTTTGGAATAGAAATGGCATGTATTCATAGGAATGCGGCTATTTTGGCGGCTGATGAAATGGGCTGGTTGGGACTTATAAAAATATCCCTGCAGATTCAGGCTTTGTAAGGAAAACCTCAAGTCATCTCAACTTCAGACCGGCCCCGTCTATAATGAGCAGAAAAACGTGGCTGTGTGAAAATTACATTCGACTACTGACTGAGAACAATAAGGGGTTTCATTTTTATGATACAGGCTCATGAAGACATTCACTATTTTGGGATTTTGCTCCTATACTAGTGTTAACAGAAGAAGGCATTGATCATCTGCATATAAGCTGACTCTAAAGAAATGCAAAGGACAACAAGCTAACACAAGCAGGCTAGCACATCTGTTCGGCTGCAGTGTTGCTTTGAGTTGAATACTAACATCAGCATGCTAACATGCTCACATTGACAATGCAAACAAGTAAGTTCAGCAAGTAGAATAGCTACTATACTGATAGTCAAAGAAAACTATTGGACATTTGACCTGATGATGGCGTTCAATGGAAAGTTAAGAGGTCACCAAAATTATTACAAATAGGCTACTGAGGGCAACATCTATGTCTGCACCAAATGTCATGGCAATCCACCAGCTGTGGACGTAGTCACCATGACGTCACCCATTGGTTTGTGGACTGACGTTGTGATGCCTCAAGTTTGGCCGTAGCAATCTTGTTTTTTTTGGAGCGAGAAGTGATACGAGAGGGTGGAGCTAAGCACATCTGAATGCTGAATGAGACATTTTTAGGTGACCAAAAATGTCATGAAGTGAAAACACACTATGAAAGGGTTACAGTTCTAAGACGAAAACACGGACGATGAACATCCTGATGTATTGAAGAAGACTTGAAACTAGCGATTGAGACCATAAACTCATGTTTGAAAAGCAGCCACATGCCTGGGATTTCAGAAACCAACACTGGAAGATAATCCTTCCACCTTTTTGGTGTCTTAAATACTTCCGATGACTGATTAAGTGATGGTTAAATATATACAGGCAGGGGCCACCTCATTACTTGTAGCTACCACTGTGGTGGTACGTGTCCACAGGGGCGTTTTTTTTATCACGAGGGGACACGACGCTTCCCAGTATTGGACGCTTGGTGTGCTGTCCCTAGAAACAAGGCACTTGGCTCCTGATTGGACGAATGCTTTCCCGCCGTTGGCTGCTGTGCCCAGATTTCAAACCGGAACCAGTATGGAGGCTCGTTTGGAAACTTTCTTCTCTTATTTCACGTAAATAGTTCACTGAAATGTGTTTCTGAAAACATTTGAGGCGAGAAATAACCCATGCAGTTGATGAATCTGTCTTTAATTTGGATCGACAATATTTATTTTAAAAGATCCTCGGGAGTTTCGAGAGGCGGCGAGTCGCGTCGGACGCCGGTGATTTGCATAAAGTAGACGAGCCCTCAACTTTATGCAAATGAGGAGCGGGCGTCGTGACGCCTCGTCTCTCGAATCGCGATGCCATGCCACCAGAATGCATTGCGCAGCTGCTTACATAGATAATGAATGGTGGGCGTGGAAAGCACGGAGGCTGTGGACACGTACCGTCAGAGCCCACTGTTGCCCCCAACACAACCTAATCTGTTTCACTACTGGAGTTTTATCATTCAAAGACTTTTTGATGGTACATCTTGGCTCCATATCTTGTCCCACAGCAGCCCAAATTTGATCAGGTCGAGATCTGCATGATTACCACTTGATTTACGTGACGCGCGTGGCAGCTGTGTACGTGTAACAGACAGCCTATTAAGTCTGAGGAGAACTGGATGTAACATCTCTACTCTGCTGGTGTGTCACAGCCGGGTCAGAGTGAAGCCCCGTGCTAAGCGCCTGCCAAACACATTCAAAGTCTCTCGCAGATAAAGGAGCCGTCCCTTTGACATTTTGAGAAATGCCATGTATGACAACCTCTAAAAGCTACAGCAAATCTGTTCCCTCTGCTTCATGTTCTAAAAAGCCTTTTCCCTTTCAAAGGCAGCGCGAGAGTGACAAACCAGAGAGCAGTCTAGACATTTTAGCATCTCCGGCTTCAGAGGCGCGTTCCTCTTTTCCTCCATGCTAATTCAGCCGGGGTCACGGCGCTGAGTGTTTGCTTGAGTGCTTCGCCGTGGGATTAGGAGATTCAACAGGCAGACAGCCATTTGAATAATTGTTTTCAAATGTCTTTCTTAATATCAAGATCCCATTACTTACTATTCCGCACACTCTCCGGTGATGAGCGCTGGGACTGTTAAGTTTGTGTGTGCGCGCCCGTCTAATGGAAGGCACTTATGCGAGGCCATGGAGACTCACTCAGGATGCGACGTAAATGGAAGCACAGAACACAGAAACACAGAACACTTGATGTGGATTGGCTCATTAACTGCACAAGTGGAAAGACTACACCGCAGCCACCTTGGGATGAAGATAATGGCTTCGCTGTCATCTGTGCCACAAGCACTAAGGTTCGGCCGACATGGCTTTCTGAAGGCAGTATTTTTTTATACAGAAATCATATAGGCAGTTTAAAAATTAATGACAATCGTTCAGTGTAACCTCTAGAATGTCATTGTTGGCTTATAACGAATCATTAGAGAATGGGACTTGATCTCCGCAAACCACTGCACTCAATACTGAAATCAATATCTATCATATGCAATTATTGTGGTTTCAGCGTCGGGGGGAATGAAGATTAATTTAACATTAGGACTAGTTCTACATTTCAGAGCTATACAGCATTTAAGAAAGGTTGTTGTCGTGAGATACGACCAAATTTGTGGCCAAAAAAAACAGCATAAAATGTGAAATAGTGAATTAAAGATCATGGTGACTTTATAGTTACAGGCTTAATTTAAAGGAGCAGTATGTAGGATTTAATGGCATCTAGTGGTTGAGGTTGCAGACCTTTTCCAAGCATGTTGGAGAACTACGGTGGCCTTCATGTAATGTAAAAACGCAAAAGGCCCTATCTAGAGCCAGAGTTTGGTTTGTCCGTTCTGGGCTACTGTAGCAACATGGTGGACTACATGAAGAGGCTTATTCTATGCTAACGAAAACACGATTCTGTGATTCAGGTGATTTTACACTAATGAAAACATAGTTATGAATATTAGATTCAATTTCTGCCA
The DNA here is from genome assembly GCA_916701655.1 of Sebastiscus albofasciatus. Lineage (NCBI taxonomy): Eukaryota > Metazoa > Chordata > Actinopteri > Perciformes > Sebastidae > Sebastiscus > Sebastiscus albofasciatus. Next base: position 23,780 of record CAKAOI010002511.1, read on the forward strand.
ATAGATGCCCCTAAATCCAACAGACTGGACCTTTAAAGTGGATCATTTTTTGTTATCAATTTACACCCCTTAACCCTAAAATTATTTTTTTCCCCACCAAATAATTAAAGCAAAGAAAGATTAAAGCTGCATAGATTGATTTTTTTGTCCACAACAAGCTGGAAAAAACATTGCTAACATGTTCGGCATATCAATTTTATAAGGTCATGTCATGTCAAAGTTGCCTATTTGCACATCAAGCAGATACAGAGCGATATTAGCATTCATTTGGAGACACGTTTGTCAATCTGACAAATTGAAAGCCCAACATTGACGATTGTTTTAGCTTTGTTTTGCTCTTCACATCTTTAGCTACTATATGCTCCCCTCCCATCAGCAGCTAATCGCTAACTTTGTTGTTTTGTGCTGGGCATGTAGCATGCAATGGGTTCAGCACAACTTGTGCCTGATTTTGGAGCGAAAACAATAGTTTCAGGTGCTAAATGCGAGATTGAGAGCATTTCTATTGCCTTTTGGCGGCTCGTAGCTAATGGTACTAACAGAGCGAACAGTGAAAACAATGGCCGGCCCGGCTATGTCAACAAAACAAGGAGAAGAGGGAAAGTGACTTCCTTCTCTGCTCAGGTAGACATTACTCCTCTATATTTTTACATAGCAAATAGTTGTTTTCTGCCATATTAATGCTCTGGATATCATATAGAGCAACTTTAAATTGTTAAATTAAGAGATGTTAAAATAGATACGATATAGAAAAGCTTACGTCACTACATATATCGACTACATCGCCAGTTTCTTTGCGTCATAACCACTTTTCCCATCCCACACTTCACTGTCTAGTAGAGTTGAGATTAAGATGAGTCCAGACCATCAGACAAACAAGGAACAATCACTAAAGCTCTGGATTATTTATTACACCTGTTACACCTTTTCTCCCCTCTTTCTCTGGCCCCAATTTTCCTTCCCGTCGTCTTTCTACCTACTTTCCTCTCCCAAGGCGGAGACGGTCGCTAAGCAACCCGCACAGCACAACAGTGCAGCTCTCCAACTTGGCTCTCTGCCCCTGTGGTTTCAGACAATCAAATACATGAGAGTGTGCGCGCATTCATACCAAATGTGTGTGGGGAAAGGTGAAAGCTATGAATAGTTTCCATCTCATAAGCGAAAGCCAATAGTCCCTTCAGCTTTTAAGAGCTGCCTCTTGACTCGAGTATAACATCATCTTGCATTCATCAGGGATTTATTACAGGGCTGCCAACTCTGAACTGCCTTAAAAAGAAAGGACAAAAAACGAATAGGAGAATGTGAAGAGATATGCTTTTAATTCACTGCAGCTTGAATAAAACCACCAGAAAGCCACCTGTCGCAGACACAGCCATCTATCTAGAGACTTGTGTCTCATCACCAAGGCCTACGTGGTTCCTAAAGCTTCCTGGTAGAGCAAATCTGTGTAGTATTGTATAACAGCAGCTACGCAATCGTAGCTACTATTGCTTGGCAACAAATTTGACTTCCAAGAAGTGAAACCTGGATCAGCAGAGATCGATTCCTCAGTGTCTAAAGATACAAGGCTTTGGTCGGAGCATGCTCTGCTTCCTCTGCAAAGAAACCCCTAAAGCAAAGAACACCCCACTGATGGCAACATAAGCATTGAGCAAATCACCGCAGTACATTATTAATACAAACACAATGTGCCGCCACGTCACCGCTCACACAGGTACACAAGTAATCTGAGTCCATTCTGTAAAAAACAAAAAAGAATAGACATCGCTCATTTTTCCAGGTGCACCCACTACTTCAAGACTCCACAGACCGTCATGAGGTTACAGTAATCAAGCTAGCTGCATACGGAGTATACATTCGAAAAAATCAGAATGATCATCATGGCTTTACAAAAATATACATTTTGTGGGCATGCACGGAGCGACGCGACACTTGCGTGCGTCCGATAGTTTAAAAAAGAAGGTAAAAACAGGAGATCCCTATCGGTTTTACAAAAGCAAAGCTCGAGAACAAATGGCACTTGACTGTAACTATAGCAGTTAGGAATCTCCAGGGCAGCATTACAGCCACACACACACGTAAACAAACACTCCCACAGATACAGCTCAGATCAGAGGTGCGATCAGTAGACGGACGCCGGGCTGCTTCACGCCAGTCGAGGCCTTTCGAATCAACCGAATTCATCCAATTCAAGAAGCACGTTTGCCATAATATAAAGAATCATATTTAATCGTGTCTGGTTTAAAAATAATAATAATTAAATAACAAAAATTGATCTCAGGTCCTAATCCAATCTGTTTTTTGTCTCAACCCGAGTAAGGCTTTAAAAAAAAACCTCCTTGCTTTTACGGTTGACCAGTTTTGGCATATAAATTAGTTCCTATTCTTATTTAATGAATTGGCGTTAAAACAATAAACACAAAACCCGGAATATGTGTTCTACACTGACCTGTTGTAAAAGGTTTTATAATCGTTTAATTTGAACTCTGCAAGTGTGTCAGTAAATGTTGTAAACTTGCAGATGATATGTTAAGACTCAAATCTATTTGGACTGTAAATGTTTATGGTAACCAGATGTTTAAAAAATGATCCAGAAAATGTTTTTTCCACCTCTGGATTTGCTGACGTGAAAAAGACGGACTCATAATTAGCTTTATCCGAATCAGACGTTCCTAAAAATAAATATCACATGGCAGGTGTAACTCAATTTGTGCCGGCTGGCTGATCTAACGGAGCTTCAGGCCTCCGCCGCCACCACCACCTCTGTACTCTGCTCTTCTTGGCTCTCCTCGGCGGCCGGGCCGAGCGGTCCGGCCCACCACAGGCTCAGGGCGTTGTCTTGTCGGGTCTCCTGAGGTGGCATCACGGCTTCGCCTCCCTCGCCCTCGGAGGCGGAGTCGCCCTCGCTGTCGCCGGGCCACGGGAATTGCCGCTGCCCGCTGGATGTCGCCAACAGCGGCATGAAGGGATGAATACTGTGGAAGAGAAGGATGGAGGAAGAGGAAGTTGAGAAAATGACGGCATGCAAAAACAAATAGGGTTGTCAATTGATTCATATATTTAATCGTGATTAATCACACATCTTTTACCCGTTCAAAATGTACCTTGAAGGGAGATTTGTCAAGTATTTAATACTCTTATCAACATAGGAGTGGGCAAATATGCTGCTTTATGCAAATGTATGTATATATTTATTATTGGAAATCAATTAACAACACTAACAAATGACAAAGGGGAGACTTGTTGGTACCCATAGAACCCATTTTCATTTACAAATCTTGAGATCAGAGGTCAAGGGACCCCTTTAAAAATGGCCATGACAGTTTTTCCTCGCCAGTATTGTAGGTTTGGAGCGTTATTTATTTAGTTATTGGTTGGTACCAATGGATTCCTCAGGTTTTCTAGTTTCATATGATACCAGTATCTCCACTTTAGCTTTAAAACTGAGCCCGCTACAACCTCCAAATCGCAATGCGTTAATGCGTTAAAGAAATTAGTGCCGTTTAAACTAATTTGTGTTATTATCGCTTTAACTTTGACAGCCCTAAAAAAAAAAGAATATTAAATGTGTTTTTGTAGGGATTCAAGAGAACTGACATGTCTGGTATTTTACACTGCACTTGTTATGCATTAAAGCACATTTAGATGTAAACACTGAGAGGAAATAAGCGATGCATTTCAGTCTTAAAACAACCGAGTTAATTGAAGACCAGACTCTACACATAATTGTAGCACATTCACAGCAGCTGTGATACATAATTCCTAGTTCATCGACGACTACTTCCATCCCCTCTACACAGAATACAGAGCTGTTTACTGGACTTTTCATAAACGCACACAGAATAAGCTGTAGTTATCGCTCTCTGTTCTCACAAAGCCGTAATACTGTTGTGTAATATTAGAATTCGGAAATTGGAGCTCTTATCTGAAATATGTTTGGATGATTTGTTTGCGTGTCCTTTGCTTTTGTGTGAATGATTTGGGGGGAGGGGGGGAGAGGATGGGGGGGCTCAAACAGTAACAGCAACACAGTCACTGACCGTGATTGATAGACCTAAATTTGATGATTGCTTTCTCTCCTATTCACAGTTGTTGTTCTGCTATCGGTTTGTACTGGAGTCTATATATGATTGTTGATGTTTGTGACTGTACCAATTTTTAATAACCGTTAGTTGAGGACTAATGGGCTTCCTGTGTGTGGTTGTATTTCACTTCTGACAACAAGATATCCCATGATGATTGAGAAGCTTCAGTTTCTACCTTTTACAAGATTTATGTTATACAATTAATGCTAATGGCATCTTTTAAGCATTTACTGCATGGCAAGTAATTCATCAAGTGGCAAGTAGGGATGAGTACCGACAATCTGTATTAAACGCACCCCCAGGAATAAATTATTAACCCTCTGAGACCCACAATAGACCTGTTTTTGTCTTTTTTAGGGAGGTACAGGGGGTCTTTCGGGGGAAATATCAGGTCAGCAGTAGATGTCACATAGAAGTGGTGTACATCATCTGAAAGCTGGGAACCTGAAGATTGATTTGAGATGCTGCTCAGCACCGTGTGTCGAGTTGTTCTAGTCATAATCAGAAATAAACATTAATTAATGTATTAATTATTTAAAATGAAATGTAAAAGTGTATATGGGTTTAGAACATTATGATAGAAGCATATGATGGTCATCCTCATGCTCTATTATGTCTCATAAGTTGTTGCAGCAATTTTTTTGCATTGTTACACAGATTTGGTGCTAAATTTAACCATTTTTTACCACTCAAGAATTGATAAACAAATGATCAATAATCCCTCCGAAATACCACATTAATTCACCAAGACCTTGAGGAACTTAGTAATGAAAAAGAACCGACAAGAGTATCAATAAAGAACCGAAACCAATAAGGAGTATCGATAAAATCCTAACGATATCTATCCCTAGTGGCAAGTGTCATCAGCCAATGAAATGGGTCAGATTGTTTTTATACCTGATGCCGTTGGTGCAGTCCCAATGGGCCTGGAACCTGAGCTGAGGTTGCAGTAGCTCCTCGTTACCTTCAGGAGGAGCTGTCTGGGTGTCCCAAACCGACACCACTCCCTCTGTGTCGCCGCTCAGCAGGTACCTGCCTGACCTATAAACACAAAACAAACACATCCATATACACAGTCATCATTACACGAGCACCAACAGCTCACAGGGGATTGATCAGCGTTTATACACCCATGTGTAAGTTAAAGTGTGGGTCCGTCTGCGTTCTTTACTGTTGTTTGTTTTTTAAAACACCCACTCAGCCGCAAGTGCATAGTGACGTAGGTTACCAAAGCTAATCGTCAAGCTAATCAATCAGGTTATGAATAATGTGTTTACCTCACCATCAAACAGTTTGACGGGGAACTGAAGACGTTATATCACTAAGCCACCAGACTCACAAAAACAGTCATCGTACCTCGCAGAACACAGAAGTTGCAGGTCAATTGCTGCATTCATCGGTTACATAGTTTGTGTCATTGCGTGACTTTCAGTTCCAAATTAACGTCACGTCTACAGCAGTACATTGCTTATTAGCTTCCATGCCGGTACTTGTCTACTTCTCCAAACTGGGAGCACGCTGACCATCATCTAAGTTACTGTATGCAGCGTTTATCCACTGTCTATAAGGGTGTATCTATACTGTATACTATATATGCAGCAGAGTCGTCATGCAGAAACCTGCATGTGGGTTTTTAGAGGGCTTGGGAAAAATAGCATTTTTACGTTCGGATTTGAATACTGTACATCAGGAACACCACTGGGAAGCTACAGAATGATGTATAACCCCCCACCCACCCAAAAGAAAAAAAAAAATAGTGGTCTCGCCCTTTAAAAGAAAGGACGCAGTAAAAGTGGCAGAGTGACAGTTTGCTCATGTGGTCCTCAGGGCAGTATCACCACTTTGTCACAGTTGAAGCTCACACACACACACATATCACTGAGTTCTAGTTGGTGAAGTAAACTTACAGGTCCAGATCAAAGTAGATGCGTTGGTTAGTGGCCACGTTTCTCTTAAGTGAAAACACAACCTTGCCCGGCTCTCTTAGGTCCCAGCACAGGATTTCTGGATCCTACAACACGCAGAAACACACACTGTTCACAAGAGCCTACGGACACGACTACAGGTAGGTATCACAGGTGATGTTACAATGAAAAATGTTCAAATAACAATGTAGGTAGCTTGTTGTTAGGGTTGCACGATTGTGGCCAAAATGACAATCATGATTATTTTTTTATCAATATAGATCATGATTATTCATTGATTTTAGGGACAAAATCATGTTTATTGCACTAACAACATTTAAATAAACAGAACACTGTTTTTACTAACAAGTTTTCTATGAGCGGGGCACACATTTTTTAACGTGACTATCGCAGTCGATCATGTTCATTTAGCTGTGGGAAGTCAAAATCGTGATCACGATTCATATTTGATTAATTGTGCAGCCCTACTTATTGCAAGCTTAAAAAAAATGTCTCATTATACCTTTATCAATGTCAGCCCCACCAAACTAAAACTACTTGATATTAGTTTTAGAGCTACAAAAATTAATCGATTAGTTGTCAAATATTAAATGAATTAACTATTTTGATACCTGATTGATCGGTTTGAGTAGAGTCAATTCTCTGATTCCAGCTTCTTAAATGTGAATATTTTCTGGTTTCTTTACTCCTCTATAACAGTAGACTGAATATCTATGAATTGTGGACAAAACAAGACGTTTGAGGACGTCATCTTGAGCTTTGTGAAACACTTAATTGGCATTTTTCAACATTTTCTGACATTTTATAGACCAAACAACTAATCGATTAATCGAGAAAATAATCTACAGATTAACCAGCAATGAAAATAATCATTAGTTGCAGCCCTAATTAGTTTCACATAGACCTGCCGTGTAAAGTTAATCTGTACTCTTGACCCCGTTGCTAAATTGTAGATGAATGACCTGGCCGAGTGACTTGCATGCTACAGAGTAACTTTGTAGACTCTGGAATGCTTAACAAGTGTATATTTAATGTGAACAGGGTGACATGCAGTACTGACGGCAACAGGAGTGAATGGAGGACATTGAATCACACAAGAGGCTGATGGTTATGGAGTCTCTACATTGCAAGTTGTCAATAGAACATTGAGGACAATTTGTACGATGTCTAGAACTGGTGGAAAATAAGTAACAGAGCACAAATACTACTGATGGTGCACGTGTGATGATTCAATACCCTCAGGTCTCTTGCTGCTGTATGCGAGTGCGTGTGTGCATGTGTTCACCTTGCGCCCGCCGGTGTACAGGTAGTTGCCGTCGGGGGAGAAGAGCAGATGGGTGAGGCCTCCGTGGTGGCGGGTCGGCAGCAGAGCCAGCAGGGTGCCGTCTTGGCAGGAGTAGAGGCCAGCGCAGCGGGAGTAAGAGCCACAGGCGTAAACAGACTGGCACGGGCTGAAGCCAAAGCAGGAGATGATGCCACTTTGGCCCTGCTTCTTAACTGCAGCGAAGACAACAGAGGAGCGTTTGGCTCACGAGGTTCACAAGAAGACACAATCACTTCTACTCAACGTTGACTTTTCTGGCAGCTCCTATATTCCTGATTACATTTCTAAGAGGAAAATATTTCTCAACAACGTACACATGAGCTCACGTTTGGATCATCTGTTTCTTTTTACCGATTTCTGCTTTCCCCATCATCCCTCTTTCTAACTCTTTAAAAAACGGCTTTTAGCACGTTTTCTGCACAAACTAGCCGAGGCGAGGGTTTGGCACGCTCCTCACGTGTGTCACGTAGCTTGTTTTTGAGATTAACCATACATTTCTGCAGTTATTAATTATCAAGCTGATGGAGCCAAGCAGAAGAGAAACCAAATATTGTGCCAGAGCACGATGTTGAGTTGCCAGCGTAGCAGAGTTGAGGTTTACTCATTACATATAAAAACCCTCATTTCAGGCATTTTGCATTCGTTATCAGCGTTGTTTGTTGCCACTTGAAAAGTAACCTCTCGCCCTGCATGCGTAGACGTTTTATGCAATAAATAAAAAAATATCATGAAGG
>CAKAOI010002512.1:0-17084 GCA_916701655.1 Sebastiscus albofasciatus
TGGCTTTTCCTGCCTCAGCGCAGGCTGATGAAGCGGGGCTCTGCAGCATGTCTCCCTGCTCTCTCCGCCCGCAGCCAGAGAGAGCAGGGAGACACCGGCACCCGGTCGATAACGAGACGTTACTAGCTGAGGAGCTGCGTCACTTCACAAGACACGGGAAACCTCTGTTGGTCTGGAGGAGCTGCAGCATTTATTTCTGCCCAAACATCCACTGTACATTCACTAGATATTCTCAGAGCTAAACTAACTCTTCTGCAGTGTGGAGTGAGCGCGCGTTCACGTCTAGAGGTGGAGCGAGCTGAGCGAGAACGCGTGCGCTGTCTGAGTGAAGGCAGGCAGGCAGAGTAGGAGAGGCAGCGGCTACACGCGAACGCGCATATGCGAGCGCGCATGTGTGCCAACCCGCTACATTTATACGATTAAAAAGTTACAAATAGTCCCTTTAATGTCATGCACCTAGGAGCACATCTCTCATTATCCCAGTCTAGACCTTATTTCATATCAGATTTCTATTAATTACCCCCATTTTTAATTGGTTTTAGAATAAATATTCAATCCAAAACATTTTACTGAGCTCACGATGAGTAGAATTTTTAGGCTGTAGTATCATGAATCTGACTGATTGATAAATGGACTGATTTATTTACAGGTGGAATGAAAAAAATAGACTTACATGACTTTAAGTTGTCCCAAATTGAACTGTGTTTTTTACCAATACAAAAAGAAAATCAGTTTATTCATTGCTCCAAAAGTGAAAAGCTTTAACCTACTCTATTTTGGATCACTCAAGTTGAAGATGTGATTATGCAAGTAGCAGATAAACCATAAACCTTCCAAAACCATTGTTTACATGTCACAGTATCCTGGTTTCAGAAATAGCTCGCACACACTGGCTTCTCAAAATCTCAAAACTGTAAACAGGACACTCTGAATCATCTGATCATGACTAGAAAACTACTGTATGTGAATGTGTAGGTCATCGTGACTCATGTCTCAATTTGGATTGGATATTTAACCCACCTAGTGTTCACAGCTGTGTAGCACTCACCCCTGCTATGACTGCCAGAGGTTGACGGCTCCGTTCATACAGAGCGTGCTTGCTTCCTTTCATCAGTGCCCCTCGTTTTAAATCACTGTTACATCTATATTTTCATCTGGGAGCTGCACAATAGTCTCACCCATCCATCCACAGTTGCTATTGGATGTTAAGCAGGCCTGCTGGGAAATCCCCTTTCTCAAGGGCATCATGACATTACAGCCGATGATGGAAACTACATCCCAACTGTGTCGTCACGCCACCCTCTCTGGCACTCTTTGGCAGCTGTGTGGTGTCACACTGAGTCAAGACAATCCTGTGCTGACCCCTTACACCACAACAGCTGGCTGCAGTTCTGACAAATTGACACTGGGGACTTGAACATGCAAGTAAGCATGTGTTAATCACTCCACCATATGCTGTCTCAACAGTTAAATGCTCCGTCAGTCGCGGAAGGAATTTGTGCTCACTGTGTGTTTTTGGAAAAAGGATTCTGTGCAGCGGGATGTGTACACACCAGTTTATTAGGTACTAGGGCTGCACGTTTAGGGCTAAAATGATAATCAGGATTATTTTGATCAATATTGATATCACAATTATTTATCACGATTATTCTTTGATTTTAGCGACAGCGTACTTTTATTGCGCTTTCACATTAAAATGAACAGAGCACTGTTTTCACTTCCATGCTCGTTTTGTCAGTTCCCACAGGCCGACACATTGGTCATTTCTTAACACATTAGGTAAATGGTTTTAAACAGGAATAAAGGTGCAAATAAATGTTTTCCAGTCAAATGAGGTCACCTCCACCAAAGATTACCGCATTGCGAACGAGTAGATGAAGAAAACAGCATGTACAATGCAATGAAATGTGCAAGTTTGATACTCGCATTTCTAGCCTACCATGTGAAAATGGCCAAAGCCGGCTTTAAGTGCAATCCGCATGCTTACATATTATGTTGGTATAAGAGTAGCGTAATGTGTTAAGCGACTAGTGAGTGAGTGGTCGAGCAACAGAGAGAGATGCACTCAGAGCGGATCAGCTGGCGATCGTTCAAAGCAGAGAAGAAATTAGTGATAAAGTTCTCTGGTGTTATTGAATGTACAGTGTCACACACACACACACACTTTTTGCTCTCCTCACTTCTGAAATGAATCCAGCGCCTCTGAATTGGATTAGGCATCTTACCGGGGACCGAGGGAGACAGGTGGTGGAGCGCTTACCTCTCCTAATGATGTTGGGTCTGGGCTGGACTGTTCAGTGCTGGGGTGTAACGGGCAACAGTTCTCTTCATTTTGAATTACTGGTATGTTTTATGGTTGTCGTGTTGCTCGAGGAGGAGTACAGGGCGCGGTTTCACACATGCACACACACAGAGACAGGCCTGATAAATGTCAGGCGCACTGGTGCAACCAATGAAAATGTTTAGTCGCACTAGACTGATTTTTGGTTGCACTCTGAAGCCCTGCTGGAGCCCTGCAACAGTCCTGTAACAAATCCTACCATCATGAAGTTTATAATGTTTATAATGTTTAAGAGAGGTGTTGATTCAACTTCATGGTCATTTTGGAGGCTGCAGTTTGTGCTGCTGTTGAATTGTATTGCATAGAAATTGCTGCATTTAACCTCATCTTCAGTAAATTGACAAAAAGAAAAATCGTATTTCCAAACCTAATGCCTCAGAGCAGAGCTTATTTTATCAACACATATCTCTATCTGAACATACATTACCAAATGAACCCTCTATACAGAGATCTATTTGAAAAATAATATATTCAGCTCCATTTGTTATAACGACTTTGCAGTGCATTGCTGCAGCCCTCATGTGATTCCACAGACACATCCTAAGAGAATGACTGACAAGGTGAGCATAATCACTGCCAAGGTTGGGTGATCCCGCCAGGCTATATCTGATAAGTTAAATGAGATGGAGAAATGATGGGGCGCAAGACCAGCAATGCAGCAAAGAACCGCTTTCTCTATTAGTCTCTCTCTCTCTCTCTCTCTCTCTCTCTCTCTCGCTCTCTCTCTCTCTGTGCCTGTCTGTCTTTCTTTCTGGAACCCAGTCTTGTCACCATCGTGACAGGTGAGCAGAAGGAAAAGCAGAAGGTACACAGGTAGAGATATTTGTTGTGCTCGTTCCTTTTAGGAAACATATGAGTTCCCAGTCTGAAGGGAAAGGGACAGATTTAGTTTCCTCCCACTCTTTTGTCACCGTGTTTACTTTCTCTATTTCTTCTTCACTGACTCAAACACAACCATGTAAGCCCTCCACACACACACTTTCCGTCATTTGTGAACTATTTTGCCACGTATGATTTACTGGATAGACCTCTGACATATTTCCCCAGAGGAACAGCTCACTGCAATTTGTGCATTTTGTGCTTTTAATTAAACTAGAGTGAGAGTTAAAAATAGCACTACAATATGTAAATGAGTCTAGTCATTGTATTGTCTGCGCTCCAGGTGACTCAGCATTGCAGGTGCTGATTTATATGCCACCAACATCTTATTCCACCGTTGCTCACTCAGAAAATTAAGAGTGCTTCCGTGAGGAGAACGCACACGGCTGATTAGCTGCGTCTCTAGCCGTCTGAAAACACCTAATTCATCAGTGACCAATTACTGGTGACCTTTAATGACCTCTGAACTTGACATCACAGCGATCTCTGCCTCATGCAGAGAAGTGAAGGCTTTAGGAGATTGTATGGATGTCTCACAGTCACATTTCTCAGTCCTCTGTCCTTCAGCAGCTTTAGTGAGTAAAATGAGTCATCACATTCACTGAACCGACTACTCGCTTTAATAGCTTACAGTCATCATTGTGTTGAGTCAGAGTGGAGCATCAGATGTATGATGAATGAGGCTGTTTTTGCTCTGTATTTATGTCCTCAATTTTTAAGAGGAACAAATTATGATGAACATGTTTTCCTTCTTTGACTTGAAATGACTATGTTGTATAACAGTCTGGCAGAGCTGCAGAAACAGTAGTGCAGAAATCTGTGGCAAAATGCAATAAGAAAGGAAACACTTATTGTTCATTTACAGTACTTTAACTTTGGGTCTTAAAGGAATACCTCACCCATAAAATGACCATTTGTACATCAATTACTCGGCGTGTTACCTTGAATTCTTTAAGAAAACATTTTTCTCTCATGTCTCCACGGTGAACGGAGAATCAAAAAACAGAGAAAAGTCTTCATATACGGTGCCTTCAAATGGGGTCGTGTTTACCATGTTCACGAGAAAAGTCCATATGAACGCCCTCCTCTTGTGGTATTCACGACCTCTTAAAGGGACTATTTGTAACATTTTAAGCATATAAATGTAGCGGGTTGCCACACATGCGCGCTCGCATATGTGCGTTTGGCCGCTGCCTCTCTTCCTCTGCCTGCCTGCCTTCACTCAGACAGAGCGCGCGTTCTCGCTCAGCTCGCTCCACTTCTAGACGTGAACGCGCGCTCACTCCACACTGCAGAAGAGTTAGTTTAGCTCTGAGAATATCTAGTGAATGTACAGTGGACGTTTGTGCAGAAATAAATGCTGCAGCTCCTCCAGACCAACAGAGGTTTCCCGTGTCTTGTGAAGTGACGGCGCTCTGCAACAAGTTACATTATCGTCTCGTTACCTACCGGGTGCCGGTGTCTCCCTGCTCTCTCCGGCTGCGGGCGGAGAGAGCAAAGAGACACACTGCAGAGCCCCGCTGCATCAGCCTGCACTGAGGCAGGAAAAGCCAACACTAAGATCAGATCTAAATCATGTTCATGGAGAGACCTTCGTCTGGTCAGCTAACATTATTGCCAATCAGCTGTTTTGAGCGATGCTCGTTCAGGTATATTTAGAGCGAAACGAAATAACTACTCCAACGCCAAACATATTGTGTACACGACTTCCCTTGTCGTAACAACGAGCTCACAATTTCCATTTGAAGGCAGCAATAGCACTTTTCTCTATTTTTTGATTTTCCGTTCACCGTGAAGGCATGCAAGAAAAACAAAGTTTTCCTCAACAATTCAAGGTACCATGGGTTGAGCAATTTATATACAAATGGTCATTTATGAGGATTAAGTATTCCTTTAAGGTAGTGTATTAAGTGAAGTGCAAGTGTGGAGGGCATGAGGAATGTGTTGGCCATTTAATATAATTCATTATCATCATTTATTACCTATAAATAATGTAGTTGGTGACAATGAATAATGCTTTGTTGTTTTTTAAAAGATTCTAGTTGTTTTAGTTTCACATCGACTTTGTATTTTATCTGAAGGAGAAATGATTGATGGCTTAAAACCAATTAAATTAATTACACCAGTACATAAAAAATAGCCTCGAACTAACAACAAGCAGTTTACCTCAGCAAATATCTGCAGGCTGTCACAAGATGAGCTCTGTCTCTACTGGTTTTGTGCACCTGAATTGTTAAAACAGCAGCACATACTGAGACAAGCTGCACCGCCAGCGTTCAGTGTCTCTGCCAAGCTAAGCCTAGTTCCAGTTTCTTTATCATGCTGGTCAGGAGCCAACACTGAGCTCGGTCAACACAGTACATTTAAGTATGGATGGGAATCCTTGAGGGGAGAAAATACCACACAACTCAAGGGTAAACAGCTGTTCAATACCAGGGGCGAAGCTGGGCTCTGGCTTCTGGGACTCCAGCCCTGAATGTTTTCTCAAAAGCCCCGAATCTTTTAGGTTTTTAAAATACCTTGAACTCTGTGTCATTTCCCCACAGTCTCTCTGACTGGACCCAGTGGAGCAAAAGCTCTATTACTGGGGAAATATTCCATCTATGTCTGCCCTAACATTGTCATGGAAGTTGTTCTATGCTACTACTACGGTACTATTAATACTATGCTATTCCCTAAAGAAACCTAATGTAATGGAGTAAATGTAAATGTTCTACTGTTGGCCTAAAATTCAAGTCCCGGCGTTAAGTTTCACGTTCACGTTACAATCCGCTATCAGTTTGTGTCCCGTGTTCACAACGGTTTCATTTTCACTTTACAAACGTAGTTTTAACCGCAACCATGTCGTTTTTAACTTTAACTTTCACTAAAGCCTCTTCCACACTGGGAACGTCAGGAGCGCGTGGCGGCTGTGTTACCTGTTGTTTTTTATTTTGCCATCTTTTGTTACCTAAAGTGACGACAAAGTGGCATTATGGGACGAGTTGGGATGAGAATGTGTTGTTAGCTCATGCTGGAAAATACTAGACATTAAGAAGAAGCAAGAACAAATTCAAGCGTTTGAGACAAATCAAGAGAAAGTGGGAACCCCGAAAACGTCAACAGTATTTTCTATATATAAAATCACTGATTATATCATTATTATAGTGTCATCTGAGGATCAGTTTCTGTCAAATTGATTATGATGAAGGACAGTGCTGCAAGGATGCTTCATCGCTAAGTCCACAACTTTGATAAACTTGTGTCTTCACTCTTTGGGGATTATAGAACCGACTTCCTCTCACAGTAGGGGGTTTAAGCCTCTTACAGATTAAAAGCAAACGTCCTTAAGAACTGAGAAAAGTTTGTGATAAATTTGTCCCATTCATTCCATTGTTTTACACGTCAGAGCTAAATGTCTCAGCACGTAATAGATCCGATCGTTGTCAATATAGAAAAATGTGAGCCCGGAGTTGAGACACAGACTACAGGGGTGCCACCAGTGACTTTAAAAGGAGCAATTGCTGCCTTATGTAACACTGGCAAGTCCGCTGTGTTGCCTCCAAGGGAGTTCACACTTCTTCTTTCTTCATTTTGAACACGTCTCCTGTGTGTAAACAACAAAATCCACATATATACACACATAGCTATTTTATTCAGATAAAAATGGTTTATAAGGGAACAGCCGGGTCTCCTTTCTGCCACTGGATTCATTTATGTGATATCTGTGAAGGATTTACAGTCAGCAGCTCGTGTGTACCTACATGAACAATGAAATAGGTAAGTATTTACAAAAGAAGAAGCACTGTGGTTGCAAACTGGTTGTCCTTACTGGTTTTTATTATTGGCTATATGAATATACCACTCCAAGAATACTGATTATCAAAAGGCTATCCCCACGGCACACACTTAAACCCATTGAGAAAGCTCCTAACCTCTCATCAGTATGTGTTCACTTCATGAAAATTCAAGTAGGCCACTTACCACCAGTAGGTGTGACCTTGCAGCCAAATGCCTGAAAGGCTTCAAGATGTTTCTGCACTTCATTTGCATTTTTGTTTCCTCTGGAGATGAATGCGAACCCACAAAATGCTGGAGGAAACCTTGACCACTGGTTGAAGTTGTGACGCAAGCGTCTCAATCAGAAACTCTTAGAAAACAGTAAAAAAAGAAATTTGGCATTAATTTTCATTTGAAGGGTAATCATGTCTGACATGGGCGTGGGCCGCAGTGATTGAGCTGCAGGCTGATAGTAGAGTTTAATATTTGAGGAGTTCAAACTGAATTTTAATACAATCAGACTGTAGTTTTCTGCATCATATCATCTCTTAAATACTCCGCATCCATTAAGATTATTTTTCACATTACTGTCACTCTGTGCAACTCCTCAACCGGTGAGCTGACAGCAGCTTGTATTTTTTACTAATCGTCTTGTGTAATTAGTATCACTGGGGGATTGTTAAGATCTAAAAGAAATGTGAAGCAAGTGAGTCAGGCTGTTCTCATACACCGTTTGTAGCTATACCTATGGAAAGTAATGCGCTGTAATTCATATATTTCCCACAAAATCAATGAATCAATCAATTAATCCGTGTAACAATGAACCAGGAAGTAGAAAGAGTGACAAATGACGCGTAGTGAGGAGATCGGGGTGAATGGGTGGGTCAAATAATACCAGACTTTTGCCCAGGAGACCGGTGTTTGTGTCCCGTTTGAAACCAGAAGTCAACATTGATTTATTTGTCACGTAACTTCCATACTTCAGTAGCGCCACTTCCATAGTTATTTTAACCCAAACTATGATCTTTTCCTAAACCTAACTAAGTTGTTTTGTTCCCTAAACCTAACTAAGTTGATTTGTTCCCTAAACCTAACTAAGTTGATTTGTTCCCTAAACCTAACTAAGTTGTTTTGTTCCCTAAACCTAACTAAGTTGATTTGTTCCCTAAACCTAACTAAGTTGATTTGTTCCCTAAACCTAACTAAGTTGATTTGTTCCCTAAACCTAACTAAGTTGCCCCCTGTGAAGATAGAAGTTTATTTTGAAAAGACTGTATGCATTTAACATGCAGAAATTACATTAAGATACGTGGTTCTGGACATTCGTAGGACACGTTGAATGAGTGAGTTAGTTTTCTCTTGTAGAGGGTGAATAGCTGGCACGTGGCTGCAACGTCAAAGTAGTCTCACAAATGATTATTTTTATGGAAAAAAAAGAGGGGCTCATTAGTAAATGTGTATTTCTGAAACAAGGTTCGTCACTTTTAGTTTAAAATTGTATTTTATCTTTTTACATCTGAATATGTGACAGGTGTATCTGAGTAAGCACACTTGAATAAAAACTCCTGGTATATTTATTAATTTACGCATCAGGAATATACCTGCTGTAGGTCAAACAGACAGAAGTGTCGTAAATCACTCAACATACCAGCTGTGAGCGAGACAGTCTGTGGCTGTGACCGATCATCATTCACTCATTCACTTCTCCCTACTCACCATGCAGGGAGTTCTACATAGAGGTCTGTATAGTGACCTCATCAGCTAAAGGAAAACAAAAAAAAAATCACTTTCGGACACTATTTTCTCGACGCCATTAATTACATCATTGCTGTTGCACAATTAAAATGTGCCAGATCAACGTCAGCTGGTAGACCACATGACAAATACTAACATGTATTTTTGTGATAAATACATATGTAAGCTGTTTTGTTGCGTTGTCTCTTAGCGAAATGCTCTGAGTAAATTTAAGTTCCCCTGGTAAGCGGTGATGCAGCGTACATGTCTTTTATTGTGAAAGGTAAGAACACCGTTGTGAATGTGGGGGCAATAAACATTACTTTTGCACTACAACTCATGGATTGGTCTCTCCCTCCTCTCGTCCATCTGCCATTTTTTCTTCAGCGCAATGCGTGATGGTACATAGTGTTCAGTTACTGACCATCATTATCCACTATTTTTCATGATGCATTGTGAGATACTTTGAGTCCACTATATAGGGTATAATAATTCTCACTATACATTCGGAGAGCACTACAAAATGGCAAACTCACTATGTAGTCCACTATGTAGTGAGTAGTGAGTGATTTCCGACACAGCCTGTGGGAGTTGTTTAATTTTATTTTGGAATTAAAAGGGTTATCAGGTAATTTCACTGCACATTCTGCCCTTCTCTAGACCTGTGGAGTATTGTCCGGTGCATCAGTGGTTAGTGTTTGGTAGAGAGGTAGATTTGAATGGAGCAAGACAGCACATGTATCTGTCACTGTAGTAGAGATGTATCAGTCATAAAAGAACATCAACAACTAACAAAAACTGTTCTGCTAACACGGGACGCAGCACAAGGGAGAGCAGAGCACACTGACTCATAAATTTAAATGCATTTAATGGACCACTGCATGATTTATGCACTATTCTTTAGTCATTAGCACATTTGGAGTTTTAGTAGAGTCGACACACGTGTTAAAATCTTCTATATACAGTACATTATATTTTTATATTTATTGGAATGTGTATATTTACATGCAGGTTTAATTCAAACTTTTATGATCCATACCTCTTTGACACTTCCTGCAATTTGTTTATTCCATACTTCACTTTTGTTGAAGGAATTGTTGGGCATTGTATAAACACTCACCTCAATTTTCTTTATTCTTATCTAAATCTCTCTCAAGTCTATCAGCACTTTTGTTTTATTTATATGCATCTTTTTGCTTGATTCCCGGGTCTGGCTGTGATGAATGATTTGCATAATTCTGCGAGCAGCATTTGCATGATTCCTTTTGTTTTGAACTGCAAACATTTGTTGAAACTATGTATTGTTCAAAGTGGCTTGTCTTGAAAAATGCAAGTCTTGTTTTTTGATTGAGGAGGAGGAGGTGCACGACCCCAGCCTGATAAACAAACATCAAATGAAATGTGGCAGGTTCAGGCGGGCCGAGATGTGAGATTGTTATGTGACGTTTGAGAGCTCTGAGAAAACAGACCAAACCCCTTCTAACCTGCCGGTCCCAGTGGTTGACCGCTGAGTCATTCTCCCTCTCCACACAAACAACAGTAAACATCCAGCCAGCCGTTTTCTATACCCGCTTATCCTGCGCAGGGTCACGGAGGGCTGGAGCGTATCATAGCGAGTTTCAACCTTGACAGGTCGACAGTCTGTCTAACATACACTCACACCAAGGAGTCACTTATTATCATAAATCATATTGTGTTTAATATCAACAAAACACAGTGGTGGAAAGTAACTAAGTATATTTACTCATGTACTGTTCTTAAGTACAATTTTGAGGTACTCTAATTTATGTATATCCAATTTATGCTACTTTATACTTCTACTCCGCTAAATTTCAGAGCGAAATATTGCACAATTTACTTCACTACGTTTATTTAACTGAGGTTTTTACATACAAAGCCTATGATCAACTTATTAAATATGATGCATTTTTATAGATTAAAGGCCCTGCAGACCATCACAGGTGTTTTCAGTTATGAGGCCGGAGTTGTGCGAAGCTATACAGTGTGTAAAGTAATGTCAGCTTGAGCTGAGAATGAAGTCACTCTCCCTCTGTGTGTGTTGTAATCCGAGCTTCTCTGTGCTTTGTTGACATAGCCGGCTGGCCGCATGTGCCTTTTAGTGCATGTGAGCGTGCCCCACTGGCTAGCTCACGGCCGCAGCTCTGCACTGCTCTCATACAACGGTTACAGCAGTGTTGCCGTAAGTGAAGGATCTGAGTACTTCTTCCACCACTGACAAAATGTTGAGCAGAATGACCTTTTATATTAACCTGACCTGTCAAATGGTTTGTTACACAGAACCATCTGAGAAGCCGTCATTGGAAACTGTTAGGAAAAGGGTAGGCACTTTCAAGAAATACTTAGCCGGTGATTGGATGAACCATCTGTCAATCAAACTCTTGCCGAAGTCAGTCGGGAGAAGAGCGAAAACATCTTTTCCAGTGAGAAAAGCCAATACTCCCCAGATCTGATATAACTGATGCTATTGCAGCTTCTACACTAACCCCTTCAGGAACCACCATTGTTGTTTAGAACGAACAGTCACCTCTCTGTGTCACGTCTCACACACCTAAGCCGCGCCCATAGCTGCCAGTAACTCCTCACAAACGCGTTACTTGAAGCCTTACAAGATGGATTTTCATATGGTATGTGATCGCACGATTCTCACGTGATCTTGTGTCATCGCAAGAATCCAGCTGCCGTGCAAGGTCACATTTATATGGCAGGTTGACGGAACAATGGTTGGATATTTCATATACAGTAGCTTTATGTTCTGTCATTTAGTTCATTTGTTTGTAATGTACACACGACGGCAGCTATGCCTTGAGGTCGGCAGCAAGGAGAGAGAGAGAGGGAGAGAGGGGAGGGCAACTGCATTTGGCTCACTGTTTGAAATACTTTGACGTGTGAAGAAAAAAAAAAATCTCTCACCTCATGTTAGTATTGCGGGGTTAGAGAAGCAGGCTTGTGACAAGAGGTTTAAGCCGTCTCTGGTTGTTGGTTGTAAACAATCATCTCCTTGACAACATCAGAAAGAGCTTTTCCCTTTCCACATCCAGCAGATTCAGCAAAATCGGTCTGTGTTTGACTGAGTTTGCTGCAACCTCAAGTAAAATATTTTTTTATCAATCAGTACAGTATGAAAGTCTTTTGAGAGTCTTTTTGAACGACAGACAACAGTTCACTCTGAGGATAATGCCGTCTCAACAAGCACATAACCCAGACAGTCATTTCCATGGCATCTTTATCATTGTTACTTATCTGGGAATGTGTATTGTTTCCTTGGACTCTATCTTCTCTAAATTGGAGGACCTAATCTCCATTTATATTGCTACTTAATGCTCAGGGTGAGCTCAACTCTGGGTGCACCCTGACACAGCAGACGGGCCCTCGCTGGGCCAACATCGCTGATACTGTATGTGTACCGAGATGACTCCTCCTGGGTCAACTGAATGTCAGTTAGAGGGAAGGGTCGGGTATTGAGTAACTGTGTGTGTGTGTGAGACAAGTTTTTCAAGGAGGTGGTTGAAGGAATGAAAGAGGCAGGCTGTGTTCGCACGGTTGAATAAACCCGCCACCAGTTACGTTAACCAGAGTATGCATGGCTGCATGTAAATGGGAATATTAGTAGAATATTCATTTTCATTAGCCATGTAAACAGCTTAGTGGGAATATTTATCTATTTTGGAATAAGGGCACAAAATGACATTCAGTGGATGTAAATGTAGTCGGTGCTTTTGGCAGAGGCCTTATGTTTAATAGATAAGGTTCCTGTAAAAAAGATGGCTGAATCTTTTCAAAAGCAGAGTTGACATTTTTTTTTTAAATCTAGATAGACATTGTAGCGTTTAACCGCTCCACACGTAATTAAATAATTGCTCTCGTACTTATTAGAAAAGAAAAATGGGGCACCACCTCTGTTTAAAGAGAATAGAGGAAACTATTTTATTGATCATTGATCAGTCTCAATCTGAAGTGTAAATTCTGAATTCATTGATCTAAGCTTCCACTCTGAAATACACACACACAGACCACGACGTAGTGATGAAGTGAAAAATATTTATTTACCATAAATCGTGATAATTGAATGAATGAAGTGATGAATATACAATAATTAACACTGGTGATTAATGAATGAATGAAATGAAAATTCAATGACACAAGCAACTGATTGGAACTGTTAGTGTTGAGGGAATTTCTGATCTCTATTCTCTCTAGAAGCTATAAAAGTTTCAATTATTAATTTGGAAGATTAAGAGATTTAGAAAATACGTCTGACAAACAACTCTTGATCAAAAGCCATACTCCTACTCTTACTTCCGAGTGGGTCTGAGTTCTGGTGGGTTTTCTTTGCACACTTTCTGTGCGGATCTCCTCCTGCCAGTCAAGTGGAGAGGGAACCTCAGTAGCTTACTCAGCCCTCAGATACCAACGCTGGCAAGTCTTCTTCAACGTTCTTGTCATAACAGTGAAAGTTGGATCTTTGAGTCGATTGACTGAAATATAAAAGCTTGATCTCAGACGATCTTCTGAAAGTTTTGAGAATTTATCTATTTCACAGATAAAACTTGAAATGCTGGCCGGGCATTTATCATTTAAATCACGCAAGGTAAACAAAAGATCTTTAAAAATTTACTAAAAGTCATTTGACGAAGAAAAATTAACATGAAGTAAAACATGATCACACAATGGAAATGTGTGTATTAAACGGAGAAACTTTGAAGGGAGTTCCCCCCCACTCCTTTTGGAGCAAACTTTCCAAGCGAACTGCTGAAGCGATCTGTGTGACTCTGTGTCATCTTTTCTTTAACTCCCCTCACAGAGGTAGAGGAGGGAGGGGGTCGAAGCCCTCTCATTCAACAACTCAGTTTCTATTACTGAATAAATCTTACACGCGCAAAATCAAAATTCCCTCCTCACTAATGTTAGAGTTCCTTACTTTGCTCGAAACAGACACATATCAAAAAGCTATATAACCACTAATATTCTGATCAAGCATTAGTATCAAAATTGTCAAAATTGAATTCTAAGTCAAGTTATTATCCATTCTCAACAACTTTAAACTTAAAATATTACATCTATTGATCATCACATTACAAAACATTAAAAACGTATTACAATACCATTAATGATTATACAACAAAGTATTCGGTAATAAACAGTAATAATCTTAAAATCAGTTTTACTAAACTTATAACAATCTTTACATTCAACTAGTCATCCTATTACCTCCCGATACCGTTAGGTGGCAATGTTGCGCCACCACTGATTCGTTGACTCTCAGGGTCACTGAAAGGTCAAGATTTAGGCATGTATGGAATTCCAGATGTTAGGGGAGTGTGTGTGGGGGGGGGAGGTTTTTCGCTGAAAAGATCACTTTGAGGTCATCAAGGAGTTAACAGTTTTTGTTGATTTAAGCGGGAGAGGATTCTCCCAAAGTCATAACATTGTATTATCTTTCCTGGTTAATGTCAAAATCGACCCTCGATGGTCGATAGAAGAGTTAATGTTGCCTTAAGAAAACAACTTGTTCCTTCTTTTCAACTAAAACATCTGTCAGTGACCAAATCTTCCTGTACACAAGAATGTGTTTTTCTCTTCCCAGTAGATGCAAGAGGAGATAAGATGCTTCTCAAAGTGGCACGCACCAATCTCGCTACAACATACTACTCAAATGACACAGCAATCAACTCCTAACTAAATTTACTGTTGGCTGATTTGTTATTTGAGTCTTGGTAGTCGGCTAAATTGGATTATTCCTCAATCTGATGTTTTAAGATGACGTCTGAAATGAAATCTCTTTTTTTCCTCAATTTATCTGGACCTTGACACAGAATATTGTGCGCAGCGACAAATCACGTGGATGCTGTTATTGTCCAAAGTGTAAATCTGTCTGATGACGGCCGCCCGCTTGGCTCCAAATCACCTGCTGTTCCGTCTCAACCTGCAGTATCACTACACAATGACTGAGAGGCTGTGAACAACTACACACTAGGAACTGGATGTCTTCATCACTACAATAAGTGTTGCTGTTTGTGCAAGAGAGATACAATACTTTAACACTTTTATATGAGATTCTTTACCTTTATATTGGTTTTATATTCTGTGTACTGTCACTAGACTAACAGAGATACAGCAGGAACTCTTCAGTACTGCTCAGCAGCGTGGGACTGACTGCAGGCTGGAGGAACAAGCAGCTCCTGGGAGACTAGAGTGGAGGGAGATTACAATTGATTTCTGGCTGAGGTGACACCTCACCACATCTACACCGGTGCATTCACAGCGAGGATGATCCCGGCTGCTTTGTCATCAGGCCCCAGCTGTATAACCTTAAAGACACCTTACAGTGCTGCTTGCCATTGTTTATCCGAGATACCTGCTCGGGGGGGACTGATAGGGGCCTAAAGGTGGATATAGTCAATAAAACAACAATAGAGACAGGTTATAGAAAATACATTTTGCATTTTCAGGTAGCTCGCTTCAAAATTAATGAGCAACTATTTTGACAATCAAATAATAGTTTCAGTCATTTTCCAGCAAAAATCAAGCAAGATTTTCAGCTTTCCATCGGTGCATTTCTCTTTTTATTAGCTGTGTAATTGCCAGAGATATCGCTGGATAAAGTTCAGGATTGCTGGTAACCTCTAGTCCCAGGTCGCATGAGAACTTTTTAGTTTGGGTAGGCACTTTAGGTTCATACAACAATATTTTACTTTTGCAATGGCCTTCAAATCTGAGCAAGGAGCTGATATTTGTCTGGTCTCTAACCTGTGATCAAGCCAACTTGGTTGAACTTATAAGGAAACTAAGATCAGTGTACTGTCGGAATAGCTCACAGGGTCAAAGAGACACACAAGCTTATCCACCATAACAATCTGCCAACACTAATAGGATTAGATTTTTTTGTTTTATTGATTTTTTTGATAAGCAATAGCACTTTTTTTTTTTTTATGCACAATTGTTATGAATGTTTCAGGTTAGCTGCCCCGCTATGATATATACGTATGAAAAACGTTCTGTCATGAGAGGCTGCTACACAAGATAAAGAGATTTTAACTGCAGTGCCATTGTGTGTGTGTGTGTGATATAATCAGCTGCATTGGCTGTCCTATCCGAGGCAGTTCAGCTGATGAGACTTTGTTGTCGGATTGTTTTGGAAGATCTCATTGGCCGTCTCGTAACGTTTGAGTCTAATTTGACAGAATGGTGGCACACTTATCTAAAAATATCCAGCTTTCAGTTTGAACACGAGACAAACGGAGACTTCTCGTAAATCATTATAAAAGCTCATTTTTATTCTCTTATTGTGTGTGAAAGTGTTGTCAGGGTAAACAGTTTCACCTCCGGCAGACGTCAACATTGATTTGCAGATGTGTTTCTCTCCACCTGACAAATGTTAGTCCAATACTCACTCTTCCTTTTAGTCCTGGTTTGCTCTCTGCAAACTATAAAATATATCTGTTTTTAGCTTTAAGACGTTTGACTTTCTCCACTGCTAGTTGCTTACTTTGTTTGGTTTGAATGTAAGTAGTTTTAAGAGATCCCTACAGTTTCACAAAATGTCTTGGTCAGCGGTCGCCCTTAACACTAGGACCACCATAGCCCAAGCCATTCAACGTTGTAGTTACAAAACTTGTATTATTCCGTCATTTTGTATGATATTTTTCCCTCCTGCCCTGACTTTTCCTAAATACCTATTTTGCACATGCCTGTATTGTCATACTGATCAAATATCAATTAGAAAACCCAAAAGATTGTATTTTTGTGTTTCTTTTCATGACAAAAGCCCCCTTTTGTCACCTATTAACGTTGGTGCTCTGCTCCGACTGTCCTCCGGTAGCCGAATTGACGCATTTTCATAATGGCCGTATACGCATTGAGACACTGAATGGGACATAGAAACTAATTTGCTCGCCAATATTCACTCACATGCACTTATAATCACTTATAATCATACTAAGGTATGTAGGCCCACAGTATTCATCCTATCATGTGTAAAATATCAGAAATGAAAGCGAAAAGACAATTCATTTTTGTCTAACTATAAAAGTTGTGTCCCGTGTGTGCACTATACGCATATACACTCACCGGCCACTTTATTAGGTACAATGTGTACCTAATAAAGTGTCCGGTGCTAGTACCGGGTGGTTTTCTGCTGCTGTAGCCCATCTGCTTCAAGGTTGGACGTGTTGTGCGTTCAGAGATGGTATTCTGCATACCTTGGTTGTAACGAGTCTGCCTCCTCTGACCACTGACATCAACAAGGCATTTCTGTCCACACAACTGCCGCTCACTGGATATTTTCTCTTCTTCGGACCATTCTCTGTAAACCCTAGAGATGGTTGTGCGTGAAAATCCCAGTAGATCAGCA